>VZTU01027199.1:0-16439 GCA_013400835.1 Zapornia atra | reverse complement strand
GGCTGAACAAGCCCAGCTCTCTCAGCCTGTCTTTGTAGGGCAGGTGCTCCAGCCCTCTAATCATCCTCGTGGCCCTCCTCTGAACCCTCTCCGACAGTTCCACATCTTTCTTGTATTGGGGGCCCCAGATCTGGACACAGGACTCCAGATGGGGCCTCAGGAGGGCAGAGTAGAGAGGGACAATCACCTCCCTGTGCCTGCTGGCCACCCCTCTTCTAATGGAGCCCAGGATCCCATTGGCCTTGCGAGCTGCAGGAGCACACTGCTGGCTCATGTTAAGTCTCTCATCCACCACAATCCCCAAGTCCTTCTCAGCAGGGCTACTCTCAAGCAGCTCTTCTCCCAGTCTGTATCTGTGTCTGGGATTCTTCCGACCCAAGTGCAACACCTTACACTTGGCAGTGTTGAAGCTCATTAGGTTCCCCCGGGCCCATCTTTCCAGCCTGTCAAGATCCCTCTGGGTGGCTTCCTTTCCTTCTAGGGTGAAATATATATATGTGAATAATATATAGGTTTACGGATCACATCTTTTTTTTTTCCACTCTCCTTTGTCCAGAAGAGAGAGATTAAAGTCATCCTTCAATGTTCTTCCCAAAGCACTGAACCAGGCCCGTAGCATAAAATGGAAGTATTTTATAGCTCCATGGACATGAGTAGGCTATTATTGCACAGAATCTGATCCATTATGGCATTTTCATCCAGTTAGAGATCGGTTTTAGAACCACAGTTTACAAGAGAAAATTAAACTCCCTGTTTGAAGAAGGCCTGTCAGTCACTGCTGCTCCTTAGATGCAGGTTCTACAGAAGAATAAGCACGGGCCCAGGAAGCTGATCAGGCTTCATACATAAACATGCCATCTAATCTGTGTCTTAAAGCCTTGAATTTGTGTGCATCATTTGGAGGGAAAAAGAAAAATAATATTATTGTTCAAGAAATTATGTATTTTATATAAAATTACAGGAAAAAATAATCCTAACTGAAAAAAACTACCAGAAAATTTTATTTGATAGGTCTCCATTAGAGATCTTTGTTATGGAAGAGGAGGACATCTATCTAACAATAAAAAACCATTTTCTCTGCTTTAGAAGTTGTTGTTCATATACTGTAATTAAACATTTAAGTTGGGTTTTTTTTTTCATATTATATTTTAGCATTCTATCTACTCTCTTGGTTTGTATTGTGCTTTTGTACAAGGTATACAGATACATGCAAAAACATCAGTAACTGTTCTTCATGCCTCACACAGAACACTCGATAAAACCCTTCAGTCACAGGTTGTTAAACTACTAAAGGACTTATGAAGGATAAGCTGCACATACATGTGATGGAATACGTTCAGGCAAAAGAGGAAAAAATGGCAAACTATGATGTCAAAGAGGCAAGACACTTCAGCTTGCATGAGAGAAGAGTATTTTTCATAAGGAAAAAAAAAGTAAGATTTTTTTACATTTTAGAAGGAGTTTAGTTTATGCAAAATGATGCAAAGATATTGTCTATTAATTAGACACAACACAGTGATATTAGGACGTTAGCATTCACTAGGGTTCTAGCACATTCACCAAATGATAAGTGATCTCTGTCACTTACCTTTTCAAGGGAAAACCTTTCATTTTATACCCTGTAATGTTAAACGCGATCTACTTTATAAAGACTCTAAATTGGTTTCCTACGATTTAACAAGAACATCTTCACTACTGAGCATTTCCCAAGTACTTTTATGCTACAAATTACTAAAATGGCTGAAACCCTCATTCTTCAAGATGTTGATATATTGGGCTATATAAAATTATTCCATAATAATTTTGCACTGTGAGAGTATTTAAAGCAATCTAAAATTTATCAGGGGAACTGCTTATCCATGAGTACTTAACTTACACATCTGCTGGGAAGAGATTAATATCCACAGCCAGAAAGATGAGGCAATAATTTATTTTATAGCCATTCAGGTTTAAAGACTTTTAAAGATGCGTTTTGAGACCAACAGAATTATCTACAGGAAAGAGGAATGTCCAGAGTCATCTGGAAGCAAAGTTTTGATGGAATGACAGAGGCGTTCTGTAAAATAAGCTGAATAAAGGACAACTGAAAATCTATAGAGGGGCAGAATCACCTTCCTAACTTTCTGGCCACACTGCTTCTAATGCAGGATGCTGTCGGCTTTCCAGGCTGTGAGTGCACATTGCCAGGTCATACTGTTTATCGTCCATCGGTACACCAAGTCTTTCTCCTCAGGACTGCTCTCAATCCACCTAGTGCCCAGCCTCTAAACTTGCTTGGGATTGCCCCAGCCCATGTGCAGGACCGTGTACTTGGTCTTGTTGAACTTCATGAGGTTCGCACAGGTCCACTCCTCAAACCTGTCGAGGTCTCTCTGGATGGCATCCCTTCCCTCTACACCACCTCTACACCACCTCTACACATCAACCACACCACCCAACTCAGTATCACCTGCAAACCTGCTGACAGTGGGACTCAATCCCACTGTCCATGTCCCTGACAAAGATGTTAAATAATATTGGTCCCAATACAAACCTCTGAGGAGCGCAACTCATCATTGCTCTCCACCCAGACACCGAGTCATTGGCTGCCATTCTTTGAGTGCAACCATCTGGCCAATTCATAACCCATTGAGTGGTCCCCTCACCAAGTCCATGTCTCTCCATTACAGAGACAAGGATGTTGTGCAGGACAATGTCAAAGGCTTTGCAGCAGACCAGGTAGATGATGTCAGTCACTCTTATACATATGTCCCTTATGCAGTTTCTCTACCCAAGATAAGATCAGGCAGCCATTGCAATCTATTCCAATACCCAACAGTTCATTAAAAAAAAAATCTGTTTTTCTTTAAATTCCCCTTGAAGCAGTTGAAAGTCATTATATCCACACAGATATAAATAACAATATCTTTCTTTCCACTTTATAGATACTTTTTATGTACTCGGAGACTTTGATCACATCTTGTCTTGGTCTTTTCTAAACATCCCTCTTAGATTTAAGACTGTTTCAAGGCTGTTGAGTTTATTTTCCTTTTCAGCAAAATCATATTCTGAAGAGCAGTAACCAAAACTGAGTTTGTCCTAGGGATAAATTTGCCACCACATCACAGAAAGATTCTCTCATATATTTATTACACAATGCTTCTGTTTCTGCTATGATTTTGCTGTTTTCAAAACACTATGGTGTTGCTGACTCTGATTTAGACAATAAACCACTGACACTTTCAGACCCTTTACTGAAAAAGTGTTTCTTAAACAGTCTCTTCATCATGAAGATTCATATTTAGCTGATGATGCATTTAGATTAGCAATGCAACCTATCAACATTGAATCAATAACAACTGAGATAGAATCATAGAATGCTTTGGGTTGGAAAGGACCTCAAAGATCATCTAGTTCCAACCCCAAATTATTTTCAATATTTAAATATTATTTCTCATATTGTAATCCATCTGGATTATTGTAATCCTCCTGGATTTCTCATATTGTAACCCTCCTGGATTAAATGTTGGAAAGAAAGATATGTGCATTTCTCTGAAATCTTGTGTATCTACACTTTTGGATCCCTTATGCTCTCAGTATTTACCTCAGTCTGTCCAAGTTATTTCTAATGGGATTCATCTTTCTCAAAGAGGGAAGAAGGTCTTTGCTCAAGAGCTTACAGGGCTCATTGACTGAGCTTTAAATTAGACTTGAAGGGGGAGTGGGATTATACCAGGTTTACCTGCAACAAGCTGCAGGATGAGACACCAAGGTCAAAGGACAGGGTGTTACTGAGGGCTGTCAGCCTGCTGCTCTGAGACGTGCTGCCTACATTGGAGCATAAGTCTTACAAAGATGAGCCAGGTGCTCCTGAGGTAATAGGAGCCAACAGGGAAACACCAGGGAAATGGCACAATGGAATTAAGGGGTGTTCCTCTAAGAAGGTGACACAGCGAACAGCTCAGATGAAGTGCCTCTAAAGCAATGCAGGCAGCATAGGCCACAAACAGGAGCAGCTGTGGGCTACTGTGTTGCTAGAAAGCTACAACCTAGTTGCCACTACTGAAACTTGGTAAACATTCAGGACCCTGAATTTTAGGAAAGCAAACTTCCAGCTGTTCAAGGAGTTAGTCAGTAAGACCCTTTGGGAAACTTCCTTCAGGGACAAGGGAGCAGAACAGCAGCGGCAGATCTTTAAGGATGCTTTCTGTAGTGCACAGGAGTTCTGGATCACCAGATGTAAGAAACCAGGAAAAGAAGGCAAGAGATCAGAAAGGCTGAGACAAGACCAGCTGGTCAACCTAAGGGAATAAAAGAGATGTATGGGCACTGAAAGCAGGGACAGGTATCCTGGGAAGAGTATAGGGACAGGGACACTGCCCAGTTGTGTAGGAATGAGGTCAGGATGGCCAATGCGCAGCTGGAGCTGGACTTGGCAAGGGCTGCAAAGAATAATAAGAAGGGCTTCTAGAGGTATGTCAGACAGAAAAGGAAGGTCAAAGAAAGCATACCCCTCCCCCCCATAAGCAAGACTGGCAAACTGGTAACTACGGACTAGGAGAAGGCTGAAGTACTCAGTTTTTTCCTCAGTCCTCCCTGGCAGTCTCTTCCTGCACCTCTCAAGTGAATGGACCACAAGATGGGGACTGGGAGAGCAAAGCCCCTCCCACTGCAAGAGAAGATCAGGTTCATGACCACCTGAGGAACCTGAACACACATAAGTCTCTGGGACATGATGCCATGCATAATACCAGAGTCCGGAGGGAGTTGGCTGGTGTAGTTGCCAAGCTATATTTTACTTCATGTAAATCTCACTAGCCCAAGAGGTAATAACTCCCTTCATTGCTCAGCCTGGAAGAGGGAGAAAAGGGAATTAGGTTTATTGATGACTAAAGAAAGAAGCTTTAAAGAAAGCTAACTTTTCACTCATACTTACTGTTATTTTTAGACTTACAAGGACAAAACCCACTCTTTTCACACAGTCCAGATCTCAACACTATAGTTAAACAAGGATAGTTATACAGGCAAGGAACTTTTAAATAAGTTAGCTATGTTCCTAACTTGTGAAGTCTCCTGGGTGTTCTTTTTCAAGTCTCGAGAACATAATGGATGTGTTAATGATGCGCTCATGTAGTTTGGCTGTAGTTCCCTTTGTTAAAGTTATATCATACTATTGAGGCTCACTTCACTTTAAATCTCAAACCCAAAGCACTAGAATCAGTTACAAAATATATTCAGAATTAATGGGATCCAAATTACATATTTTCTCAAAGCCAATATGCATGCAAAATTAACCCTCTTATTGCTGCAGGGATAACTAAACCCCAAAATGACATTATAAAGAAAATGCACTTTTGCCCTGTATGGATCAACTGTTCCATGACATATTCCCTGTCTTCTGAAGGGGGAACAAAATTTGCTGGTTTTGTGCAAAACATGAGTGATTTCACCTAGGACAGTACCAGATGGGGCCAATGAGGGAAAGACAATTTGAACCTTCAAGACCAGTAGAGCACCATTCAAGTAATTCCCACAACACAACAGAGCACATTTGCAAAGCAAGGACCTGAAATGAGACACAATAATTGGAGGACTTAATCCTGTTCAAATTCAAATCAATGAAAAGGTGCCTTAAATTTCCTTTTTTATTTCCTACTATAAGTTGTTTGTGCTACTTAGGTCTTATTAAACCCTCCTTTGTGTTTAAGCTGGCCCCTAACCAGACTTTCATTTTGGTGACCTTCCAATTGGAGACTGTTCCTGTTTGAGATCCAGATCATGTCCGCCTCATTTTAAACAGAACCAGAGGTCTTTCTGCCTTTGCATGTGTGTTTTAAATAGTTATCATGGGCTTACAGTTAGAACTTTCTGGTCTTTTTCTCCTTAAAGTGCATAAGAGATGTGGAGTCTATATAAATTTTGTAGGGGTGGGAGTGGAATAAGCAAAGAAAAATCTTAACGTGGAAATGAGTGTATGTATATGTATACATACATTGTAATATACATATATATATAATATACAGGTATGTAATGTTTTCAGGGAAAAATAATCTCACCTGAAACAAAGGTATTCAATGAAAAAAAAGACAATTTTAAAAATCTAAAAAACAATTCTATAGGAGCCAGCAAATCACTAAATTAGACAAGAATTTGTAACAAAATAAGGTAACAGAAAATCAGTTCAGCCTGCTCTGTATAGAGGTTTCTTGTAATGCACACATCCTGCAACTAACACTTTCAGCAGCATAACATCATTTGTTTAACTTATTGTTGAATTAGATTGGGAAAAGGGGTTCTGTATTTGTATTTTTATCAGGTACATACTTATTAGGAGTTTTAAATTAAGCCCTTATGGCAATGGCTAATGAGCTTTTAAAAAACTCCAACACTAGTTTGAAGCCAAACATCCTTCCTAATAATTACATATTTTATGTTTGAAATCACTAACAGTGAATTGACTGTTCAAATAACAATCCAATACTCAGTATGAAATAATAGCTGCAAAACCAATGTTAGCTAAAATTTATCACAGCAGCTCAGCAGAGCTCCAGTGATGACTACAGAGCAAGTCAGTACAGTCAATTGCATCCTGACTGGTTTTAAAAAAAAAAATAGTAGTGATTACAGAATCACAGAATTGTAGGGGTTGGAAGGGACCTCAAGAGATCATCAAGTCCAACCCATCTATATCAGATCATAGGTGATACAGTACTCCAGAGCAGAATGAATATGTTATAGCACTGCAAGCAAATTTCATGTAAAATTTCATGCAAAAGTATCAAAGTGATCTAGGTAGAGCTAGTAGCTTCATTCATCTGTTTGTATCTCCATATGCTCATAAGTTAATGGAGAAGTTATTTGCACCATATCCTTTGGTTTAGTATATCTTCCGAATAGCTTTACTTGTGAGGGCGCCAGTCCTTGAAAGCAATCTGAAAATTTAGTCCATTCCAATCTACTTCATTTCATTGTATTTTAAGTACATGTGTGATTTTCATGAATGATTTTATTGCATGGGTTAGGTTAACCAAAGACTACCACATTAACGATTAGATCGAGCGTTATTACTGGCAGATATTTTTGTCCTTTTCTAATTGGTTTTAACTGATGAATGACAAGCCTACTCAAATAGCTTTTATATTTCATTGCAATGATTTTTATCCAACTCCACTGTCTTTCCAAGTGTCATTGACTATTAACAATGTTCTCTACACAGAAAACTGTAAAGGGCAGCTAGTGATTCACTTAAAAATATTTTCTTTTCCCTTACCAAGAAGAGATGTAATCATCCAAATAATCGCATTTATATTGCCTCTAAATCTGCTATTTATGAAATAATTTTATGCTGAGGGACTTCCATTGGGATTTCATCCATTTCAAAAGAGGCAAAAGCTGAATTAATTCATAGATCTGGCTTTAGTTCAATAGTAAAATAAGCCAAAAGAGTCCAGTTACAGAGTCCTCATCCAACACATTGGAGAAAGTGACTGAAGGCAGAAAGAAAAAAGTCTAGCTCTTTCTGACATTTGATGCAATTTCATTTTTGAGAATTGGAAGCAAAAGCCAAGCTGCAGTGATACATGTTTTTATACTATATAAATACAATTGTTCTGCAGTAAAACTCTGTGGAGAATCATTTGGCTTGTTCATAAATATGAGACCGTGTTGTAAAGCTGCATTTAATAGTCTCACACCACTTTACACCACACCAGGTGCTTTCATCGATAGTAAAAAGGACATTTGTACATATTAGATAATGGCACAGCCTCCAAGATGGATGAATCATAGAATCATAGAATGGTCTGGGTTGGAAGGGACCCCAAGGATCACAGAGCTCCAACCCCCCTGCCACAGGCAGGGACACCAACCTCCAGGCCTGGATCTACACAAGGTTGCCCAGGGCCCCATCCAACCTGGCCTTCAACACTTCCAGGGACGGGGCATCCACTACTTCTCTGGGCAGCCTGTTCCAGCACCTCACCACTCTCTCTGTGAAAAACTTCCCCCTAATATCTAATCTAAACCTTCCTTCCTTTAGCTTTAATCCATTCCCCCTTGTCCTGCCATTATCTGCCCTTTTAAAAAGTTGAATCCCCTCCTGCTTATAAGCTCCCTTCAGGTACTGGCAGGCTGCAGTGAGGTCCCCCCGCAGCCTTCTCTTCTCCAGGCTGAACAAGCCCAGCTCCCTCAGCCTCTCTTTGTAGGGCAGGTGCTCCAGCCCTCTAATCATCCTTGTGGCCCTCCTCTGAACCCTCTCCAACAGTTCCACATCTTTCTTGTATTGGGGGCCCCAGATCTGGACGCAGGACTCCAGATGGGGCCTCAGGAGGGCAGAGTAGAGAGGGACAATCACCTCCCTGTCCCTGCTGGCCACCCCTCTTCTGATGAAGCCCAGGATCCCATTGGCCTTGTGAGCTGCAAGAACAGCTTTAACTAGACAGTAAAGCCAAACAATGCCCATCTAAAAGAAAAAATCCCTCCATACATGCATGGTGTGGACCTGTTTCAGAGAGCTTTTTGACAAATAATTGAAAGGAATTGGAATACAAGTGCACTAACAGAAGAGTTTCATTTCATACAAATAGGGGGTTTAAGGAGCTAGTTCACTGAGCCTGTATAACAGGCAGCTTCCCGAGTAACCTTGTGATTCTTTCCCTTTAGTTTCCATTTTTGCTGGTTAGTAATCTTATGATAATGCTACCAGCTACCAGCCTCTTAAGAACCACAAATGTCTCAAGAAGGAATTAAAAAAATCTACTGTGAAAAAAATGAAAGATGGCATCATTTCATCTGCAGGTCTGCTAGTGGGAAATAACATGTATGCAGAAAAGAAATGCAATAAAAATATGGAAGAAAGAAAAATGGAGGGAACTGTAACATTAGTGTGATAACTGTACTTGATAAGGCAGAGAAAATTTGTTTTTATGTGGACAGTAAACAAACAGTAAACAAACAGTAGAAAAATAAGAGTTAATAGCACTTGGAATGGATTTGAAATTAATTAAAGAAAAAAGGGTCATGAAATGTGCCAACAGCCAAAACTATCAGAATGGGAGGACAATGCATCTGGCATTCTTGAGTTGGTTATTTCATCCTTGCAGAAATCATTCCAGTCCACAAATATAAAAGAGTTCGTTAAATTCATTCTTAAGATTCAGTGCAAACACAGGGCACAACTGCAAAATGAGAGATAAATACAGGTTTGTGAGATTAAGTTATACAAAATTCAACAAAATTTAGTAAATAATGACAACCATTTGTGCTATGAAATGTGTTCTCATCACCTGGAAAAAACACAGTAAAGGAAGATCAACTGGATCCAGTCAGTATCTTATCTTAGGACAGCTGTTAAAATACAGAAAGGCTTGTCAGGGAAATGAGAGATTGCAGTACAAGAGAACAACTGCTATATAAAGAGTTCAGTTCATCTAGTCAAGAAAAATGGAAACTGGCAGTACACACAAAAAGACAAGGGGGGGATGGGGACAGGGCCACGGCTGCTAAATAAAAGAGAAGGTATTATGATTAAGAACAATTTTGCCCAAGTGAAAGTAGATAATTAACCATCCATGAAAATATTTTAAATGAAGACTAGTAGGCTCTTTTCTTCAGAATAATTACTTCTTAAAAAATTGTTTTGGCAGGAGAAATGAGGAAAAGCAAACAATAAATTCTGTTATGGTCACCACCAAAGCTTACATCTAAATTTTAGCTTTTCTGTCCCTGCCTTGAAAATGTTTACGTGTTTACTAGGAAAGGTCAGTGTTAGCATATTAATTCCTATAATCCTATTGCAATTCCTAGACTAAGATTTCATGGCACCTAACTTTAAGCCTCTGTAGTAAAAGTATTTTGTTCTCCTGTAGTTGTCTAGTTTCATTATCAATGAAGAGAAGTATTAAATTCTAGAACAAGATTTCTCTGGTCAGTTTGAGTGCTTCTGTAAAATGATTGCCCCTCTCAAAACTATTACTCCTTTCTCTTGTCTGCAAAGAGTCAAGGCAGGTAGGTCAGATGGTGTCTGGAGCATAGAGATGTATGCACACAGCCGTTGCAGCATGAAATGGGAAGACCTTCTGCCTGTCCGTCTGCCTTTCTGTCTGTCTCACCATTCTCAGGACACCACACCAAAATTCAGGAAAGATAAGCACAGCCAAAAGCACTTCCCTGAATGGAGTCTGATCCCACCATTCAGCATGCCCACTTTGGTGGCTGGAAGAGAGCACGTATCATTGTCCTCTTACCCATTAAGATCATACTGAACTTGGAAAAACATCACGCCACCTCTACGTCAGGGTGCAAGAGAAAGCTGTGAGCAAGTGACTGAAGGCTGGCTTCCACAAATCTCACAGATTGGTTTTCCTTGCTGCATTTCCAGACACACTGTCTTTGTCACTAGACCTAAGACTTTATCATGACTTTTATAGCAAACTTAATCACCAACTTCAAGGAAGCTTGAAACCAAACCTTTCCGTACCAGAGACTGCTCAACTGATTTAATTTAACAGAACTAAGGGCAAGCACAGCAAACTATGTTCACCATGCAAGGTGCTGTCAGGAAGTAGCACTTGTTCACTGCTTAAGTGGGAAAAATATTATTTTAAATGTGCACAGTCTCTTTAGCTTGATAGCTCTTATTTTGTGGGATGGTTCTAGGGGCTAGAATCCCCATATGGAAAATTCATTTGACCCTAAAGATTTTCCTAGGAAACGTGATCTCCCAAGTGTATGTGTGAAGACTCCAAAAGCACATTTGCAAATGTTAGCCTCAAAAGTCAAAGTAAAAGAAATTAAAGCAATGTGGTTGAAACTTCCTCTTCAACTAGTTTGAGACAACCTCAGTAGACTGCAAAAGATTCCACAGGCAGTGTTAAAGCAATCAGGGTTAAAGCAAACCCAGAAACTATTTAGTTTGACAATATTTCCTAACCAACTTAATGGGTTTGTGTCTAGTGGATATTGGCTTTTGACATGCAGGCAGAGCACTTGTGTTTGCCAAGCCAGTTCGTCATCCTCCTGTATCACACTAGCGAATTTCAATTGGCACTGCACACTTCAGCACTGCCAAGTCCCACTTCTCTGGTGGCAGCAATGGATTTAAGGATAATAACCTCAGAAAGGCTGGAAAGAAGACCAGCAACCACGCAGCATTTAAAACACAGGGATGCAAAACACTGTCCCATTGGGTACAGAGGAAGAAGAAATGCTCACACAACAGAATTGCACCGTTACATATGAAGCATGCATAATACACATGCATGCTCCAAGAACCCAACTAAGACAATTTTGCTAAAATAAAGGGTTACAATGCTTCCTCAGGAACAACCTGGAATTATTTGAGCGCACATACCTGCTTTTTGGGGAGAGAATGTCTTTCATTGCATCCTTGTACTATACTAGAGAGCCTTGATCTGTTCAATGATGTGGTACAACTGCAACATAAATGCCAAATAAATCACATTCTGTACATTTTCTATGTGACGTATCAGTTTGCAGCAAAGGAAGAGAAAGTCTAGTTCAAAATCTGCCTGTGGGACACCTCTTTAAGTCTCTGCGTGAAAGACCAAAAGAGCACAGCTTCACACACGCCTTGGTAGTAAACAAAGGGCCTCCTTTGGTACCTTTCAAATCGTGAGTCAATTCAAAGCTTATTTCAAGACAGCTGCAGCTGAGGAAGAAAGTGCAAAAACAGATAAAGACTGCTGACTGAAGAAATATACATCCTAAAATGGAATTTGAAGGAAAGGACCTTCTTCCTTCTCTCAGCTGCTGTGAAGGAGCTTGTTTAACAACCAAGTCCCCAGAAACCGTGATGACTTTGCAGAGGTCCAGAACTCTCAAAAAGGCAAGCAAGACTGGAGGTACAAATCCAACAGAAAAAAATTTCCTTTACTTGAGTTTTGAATTCCAATTTTCCTCATTAATGCATACACACACATGAATGCAAGGTTTCCACCATTTTCTAAGTGGACTTGTGTTCTACTCCATCTCACACACCACATCTATGGCAGTTACAGCAGTGCACCTTCCAAAAGCCCAACACGTGACATGGCAAGGGAAGTTCAAGTTCTTTTTCTTTTCTTATTCCAAAACAAAGAACTGGGGTGGATTTCTTTTATTCAGTGTATGATTTCTTAGGTTTTGCTAAATATGAAAGATTTTGAGCAGGAAACAGAAAATGCTGTGAGATCCATGATGATTCTTAGTGTAATCTCTGCAGGGGACTTTCTTGGATGATTCGCTTGGCTGGAACCTTGTAAATTTTATCTAGGAGGTTCTTAATGTTTTCTGCATTTATCTAGGACACCCTTACATGTCATATACTAATTGGATCAGTAGGTAAACCCAGTAACTCCTACCTGTTCCTGTACACTCTGGCATGCTTGGGGTTATATTGCACAGACTTCATAAGTGCAGTTACAACATAACTGCACACACTCTGGGAAGCACTGGACTTCGTGTATTCATGCTGCCTGAGCATGAACACTAAGTCTAACATGTCACCAGAGCATCAGATTTACTACACATCTGCAGGCCACCTGTGCTGCGCATGTACCGTGAGCTAAAAGAAAATATAATATAAAGCTTATTCCTTAGCCCTTTAGCCCATGGTTCTGATACTGTTGCCCACAAAACCTTGCTTGGCAAACATTTTCAACAGGCTGGGAAAGGGGGGCAAGCTTTGGGTGATAATAAGCCTTCTCCTGAGTATAACATAATGCATTGCCAGAGGGGAGAAAAGAGATTAGAACTCATTAATGTTCCTCAAATGGAGGGCCTTTGTTTTTACAAAAACTCATGATCTCAGTGTGTTACACCGGTGAAGTTACAGGGGGAGCAAATCACAAGGCTTACCAGATTTTGAAGACAAGTTCACAAGCATGGGACAGCTATGCTTAGGAATTGCTTGAGTTGCAAATGGCAGATACACCCTATGCAGTTTCAAAGGAGAGCAGAGACGCCAGGTGTCACCCATCCTGTCCTGTGTGACTCACATCTGCCCACAGCTCGAAGGGACTGACCTGCCACTAGCTGCTGCTCAGAGATTACAGTGAGGTTAGCCCATTCTTTTCCATTCCTCACAGAGAATTGCTGGGTCCAAAACTGCTGTGGTCCAAAACATGTCTTGGCTAACACAACTGTAAACCCAATACACACTCACACACCTAAATAAGCCATCTCAGTTACCTGCTAGCATAAACCTAATGAAATTCAACAACAGCAAGTGTAAAGTCTTGCACCTGGGGAAGAATAACCGTCTGTATCTGTACAGGCTGGGGGATGACCTGCTGGTGAAGAGTCTGTGTCAGGGTGTTGGAGCTCTATGATCCTTGGGGTCCCTTCCAACCCAGACCATTCTATGATTCTATGATTCTATGACTTATGTTTCTATGAAAACCTGAATGTTAGCCTGATATGTTTTGAAGCTTATGCTTTATTATATTACTCGAAAGAGAACCCAGACTATAACAAGGTGAAAACAAATCACCACTATAGAAAACTAAAATCTTTCTTTTTCAGTCCTCAAGGTTGCTGCCTGTTCTTTTCCCTTGAAAAGAAATTGCTTACATCTCAGATCTTTGGAAGTGCTGGGAGGGTGATTCATGGAGTGTGTCTTACTTCCTTTTGAGCCCACCACAGCTCTGCAGTGAGCAACATGCTGCTGTGGGACGTGCTGTGTGTCAGAAGATGTATTAAAACCAAGGTCTCACACCTTGTGATGAACAGTTCCATGGCTCTGGGTGTTAACTCTGTAAACTGGCCAAATACATATTAGAAGAGTATAATTATGCAGAACACATTTCAGGCAGTTAGAATTCTTCTGTTTTATTAAATTATGGTTTCTAAAACAGCCTTGTAAAAAATTATTGTAAAAAATCTGTTCTAGCTCAGTTCTATTCACATTTCAGTGATGAGCGAATGACCAGTCTATACTCTCTTTTATATCATTACTGAAAGGCTTTTGATGAAATGGTGTTTAATTCTCAGATGTGTTGTATCAGAGATTCCTAAATTATAGTTTACAGGTGATATGGATTTGGTCAAAACCAAAACTAGAAAATGCATTCAAATACATATTGTTCAAGAAAACCAAGAACAAGTCAATATATATATATTATAAAATTACTCTGCCACAGCACATAAGAGAATTCAGTGGAAATTTTGCTTGAGTAGAGGCTTCAGAACTCAAACTCCTTTTATTATCTTCTCTCTTGGAGTTAAACCAATTTTATTTTAACATTACTGCTATTATGTCTCAGGATATACCTGAAATAAGTTATAGTAATTTCTGGAAACAAAAATACCACCTATACCATAAGCCTCTCAGGGTATTCTAGTGCTAAAACAAATTGCAAATTGCGTCCACATGTTCCTTGAATGGAGATTACATTTAAAAATATGTCTGTAGTAGAGTAAGGTGAAGTCTGCAGCCTCTNTCTCTGTAAAAAACTTCCCCCTAATATCTAATCTAAGCCTTCCTTCCTTTAGTTTTAATCCATTCCCCCTTGTCCTGCCATTATCTGCCCTTTTAAAAAGTTGAATCCCCTCCTGCTTATAAGCTCCCTTCAGGTACTGGAAGGCTGCAATGAGGTCCCCCCGCAGCCTTCTCTTCTCCAGGCTGAACAAGCCCAGCTCCCTCAGCCTCTCTTTGTAGGGCAGGTGCTCCAGCCCTCTAATCATCCTTGTGGCCCTCCTCTGAACCCTCTCCAACAGTTCCACATCTTTCTTGTATTGGGGGCCCCAGATCTGGACACAGGACTCCAGATGGGGCCTCAGGAGGGCAGAGTAGAGAGGGACAATCACCTCCCTGTCCTTGCTGGTCACCCCTCTTCTGATGGAGCCCAGGATCCCATTGGCCTTGCAAGCTGCAAGAGCACACTGCTGGCTTGAGCTGGAAGGGACCTCAAAGATCATTTAGTTCCAACCCTCTGTCATGGGCAGGAACACCCTCCACTAGACCAGATTGCCCAAAGCCCCACCCAACCCGGCCTCAATGACTCCCAGGGAAGGGGCAGCCACAGGTTTTCTGGAAAACCTGTTGCAGTGCCTCAACACCTCAATAGGGAAGAATTTCTTCTTAATATCTGATCTAAATCTACTCTCTTTCAATTACAGCCATCACCCCTCGTCTATCACTCCAAGTGTCTCTCCAGCTCCAGATGTGAGTTTTCTGCTCACAGTAAAAGGCAAAAACCAGAGATGCTCATTCCCTCTCCTCTTAATGTACCACATGAGGATCTCAACAGGATACCACACAGAGAACATCCAGATCCCACTGTCAACATTGTAGCTTAACAATAAAGAAAAAAATCAATCAAATAAGCTCATTTTTCCATTTCCTGTGATTCTGCTGATTCCTTTCTTTTATCTTGCTTCCCTACCAGTCTTTTCCAATGCTGACCTCACTGCACTCCCTCTTCCTGTGCTTCTTTTCCTGCACAGAAGTGGCAACCTCCTTCACACACTCTACACACTGCTGGGGGGTATCTCTTAAATTTTTTTTCCCCTTTGTATTCCTCATGCTCATCCATGTCTCACTGAATTTCTGTATCTTCTCTTTCAAGAGCACTGTTTTCTAGCAGCTTTTCTGTTGGGTTGGTGCCAAGAGCTAGAGGAAGGTGTAACTGCTTCTCCCTCCTCTTTGCTCTGTGTGAGTCCCTGGCACAGAGCAGGCAGCTGTAAAACTGGCTAAGGGACTATCAAGGTTTTAAAATCATTTAATAAATGAGACCTCTTCAATCAATGAAACTTTAAGAAAAACAAAGAATTTGATTTTAAAACCATATTTGATGTTGCATATGATACAACACTGGATTTCTGTTTCAGAAAGTACATATTAGTATCAAATTAATCCAGAAATTAGGTAGCTTAATAAACCTTTTTCATTACATGTGGAGGATATCATACTTTTATTGCAGAAAATAATTCTATTAATTGCTCATTTATGGTAGTAATAATTTTCACAGCAGTGTTTTTTTTTCACATTAGTCAGAATATTGTCTGACTAAAAACTCTGATAGCTGAAGAACAAGGGCCCACTTCCACATTTTTCAATTATAATTCCATCATAAATCTTATTTCTACTCACTAATCAAGCTTTGTTTTAATGATGAGCCCCTCAGCATGGCATTCTTGGTTTAACACACATTGAGGAATCAGAAAAGGGAAATACTGGTTTTTATTAATTTCAGTAGATTTTGGCTAACCCTGCCCCTTTTTTGTGATTTTTTTTGTATTGAAAAATAAGCTCTGCCATTTAGCTTTATTCTTTGGGGTTTTATTTACATCTAATAATATTTTGATTAATTTTTTTAGCTATATTCTATAACCTTGCTATCATTATGTTGCCCTGAGTCTATCCAAATCATGCAAGTTCTAGCAAGTTTGTCCCAATGTCTGCTATACACCCTTAGCAGTGTAGGTAAAAGGTGAGGGAGAAGTGGGGTGGGGTGGGGTGG
>VZTU01027195.1:70435-149595 GCA_013400835.1 Zapornia atra | reverse complement strand
GCAGGGAGACAGAAAAAGATAATAAAAGCAGACACAGAGTTCTTTTTTTACTTTGCAAATATTTTCTCAAGGCCATCCCTTAACTGTAAGTTCACTGTACAGCATGAAGAGAATGGATAGGAATATCAGTGTAAATGTGTGTTCACTTCAGCTTTTTTCCTCACAAAATTAAAGGTGTAAAGAAAACAGTAGAAGAGTTCAGAAATCATACCAAAATATCTTTAAAAGAATAGCTAAAATCAAACTTTGTAGAAAGTCAGGCTTTTCATATTTTGATAAATAGCCTCTGTTACACAATTTAAAAAAGCAAACAACCATCTACTGCTAGACCCTTACAGCTTGCTAAATAATCCCTATTACGTGGCATATTCTCTGGGAAGCATTAGTCTTACTGTATCATCAAAGATAGTACTCAGGTGGTGTAGTGAACTGTCAAGCTCCCCAACCCATACCAAATCAGACTTTATTTTTTTGTAAATTGCTAAAAAATATATTTGCAATAATATTTTTAACAGCTTTTCTCAAAGCTTAAACAAACCAAATGTGTGTATGTTCTTATAGATTGTCTCCCTTTGACAGCGTGATGCTGTTCCTATCCATGTGATTAGTAGGATCTCTCTTCTAACTTACTCATCATTAATCACTATGATTCACTAGAGCGATGAAACAATTTTTTAAGCAATAATTTATACAGTGTGTTGTGCTAATCCATCCTAACACTGACATAATTCATTACGAAATTCTGATTTAGTATGGATGGGTTTTTTGCACACTTACCGTGCTCATCTAATGACTTCGCAATTAAGTACTAGGAAATGATAACATGAAAAGATTTAAGAATGAATATTAGGTATATGATAAATTGTTGTTTGTACTACTACATGAAATTCAGGCTACATAGGTGCCTGAATTTAAGAGGTAAATTATCACTGATGTGAAGTACTAGGTTGTAGCATCATTTCTATTTTTAGAGAATTAGAGCTGGAAACCGAGATGGAAATTTCTGGGTTTTGCCTAATCAACTCTTTTTACAATGTAAGTTTTTGTCAGCTGGTTAACATCAAGTGCAGTTTTAATGCAGTTTAAATTAAATAAATAGTACTATAATAACAGAGTACAATGGGTAAAGTGTTAATTTTTGGTAGTTAGGATGCCATTTTTTAATTTATCTGCTGGCTTTAAACATAAAGGACTGGAAAGATGTATACACCTCATACAATATCTTGAAATTTTGCTGTTTCTGTAAGTTTAGGGCTGTTTCTGAATTAGCTAGTGCCTAATGCCCTGTATGTTTTATAAAGAGTATTTAATGTACATAATTTCTTGCATACAACGATTTTAAGGTATGGCACTTGAACAACTGATTCTTTTGCTCTTGAATGCCACTTTGCCTGTAAAGCTCTATTTCTCCATCTCCTTTCTAGGTATTTATTGCCAGGACCTTCACTATTCATCTTGAAATCATCCTCGTCCAACCTTGGCTGCAGTTCGTCTGGAATGCCTCGTCCTAACATTTTGTTCACACACAGATACAGTCACTTGTGAAGCAAAAGGAAAGTTGCTGTTCTTTGTAAATAATGGCACTCCATTTTTTTTCAAACTAAAATTTGTGATGGAGCTAAATATAAGCACCGTTATATATTTACTACCATATTATGATGACATTTAGCTGAAAACCTACTGTAAAAGCATAGCTTTTCTGGAAACATAATAAACCTTGTTAAGTTTACACACATGTGAATGTGTAGCTCTTGCTAGGTTTATGAGAAATTCCTTCTTATTAGAAATGTTATTTTTGCTGCAGAATATATGAAATGGAATTGATCTTCAAGATTCTATTACAGTGTTACATTATTTTGTAAGTATGATACTTTGACTTGAATATTATTTATTGTAAAGCATACTATTTACTGTCTCAAATGTAACTGATCCTTCAACAAGGAAAATTAGTAAAAAGCTGTAGTAGAACAGTAAAAACTGCAACAGTCATTGAAAATAATCTGATAATTTCTTGGACATATTTAAAATAATCCCCAAAACTCCGTTAGCCTAACCTAAAGCAGATATCATATTTTGTATCTGAAATTATAAGATCTATTTAATGCTGCTATTCTTAAAGGACATGGTGTAGTATCTTTTAGCCAAAGTAAAGGCATCTAGTACACACACAGAGTAAAAATATCAGTATAGAGATTCGGTTTCTAATTGGATTCTTGCGATAAAACAGAAGCCAGTGTTTGTTAGCAGATTTTCATTCACATTACCAATGTCCTGTGCCTTTAGGTTTCCTTTGGGGGCAAGGAGTCATCTCCAACTCTCACAAGCATGCGTAGCACAAAGTTTTTCTGTTTCACTGCACAAATAGTAAAGCAGACGTTTTTAGGAAATATTGCAGCTATAATGTATTATTTCAACATAAACTAATTGGTTTGTTGTAGTTTTTAGCATACAATCCAGTACCTACTGTAGAATGTATCCTTGCAATGGACAGGACTTTCCAGATTGCCAACACCTTTAAGCATTGGAACTCTAACTCATTAGCTCTCATGCAGATTCAGCTTCCTGGGCCTGGCTGGAGGGCACAAAAAGGAAAATGAGCCAGAGCAGGAACCTTCTATTAACAGGACTTGTAACCTGAAAACATCATACAGGTTTTGCTACATACACCCATTCATCCAACTCAGCATTGTGCCATATGAGCCTTATTCATTATAGAAATAATTATTAAAACAATCAGTTCATCTAGATGTAAAAATGCGTTAATTTTTTTAAACTGAGTAAAGAACAGAGTAGTTAATATTTACCAAAGACTTGTTTACTTACCAATCATGTAACCCTGAGACATGTTTGTAAATTACCAATATATTTCAGGTATACTTAAAAAAATAATAATTAGGGGGTTAATTATGCTCAGGAGAAAGCTAGAGGGCTAGAGGTTTTGATATCCAGAGATTTAAGACAAATTTAAGAGACTTAAAAGATTTGAGACTGAAGTTGTCTGGAATTTTTTTTTTTTTTAATTTTAGTTATAGCATATATATAAAACTGGGAATTTGGGTGAGGTTTTTGATGCCTGTGCTGTAGTGCCTCAGCTCTAGGACTGCAGGATGTATGATGAGACTATTTGTAAACATTTCAGAAGACCTTTTGAGATAAGACAGATATAAGCAGTCTTCTGGTCGGGAAAAGTCTTTTTTCATTTTTGTGGTGATACTACTTCTGTAATACAGTATGTTCACGTTACCTGTACACCTCTCTCAGCCCCTGCAGTGGCTGCTGATAAAGCATACTATGGTTGTCTGTAAGACCTAATAAAAGCTGAACATTCTCTCTTCTGGGGGGGCAATTCTGTTGTATTTGGCTTTTGGCCATAACGATGAACCCAACTTCTAGCTTGGCTTGCCGGACGCAAAAAGTCTTAGGACAGGAGGTTCACATGCTTTTTTTAAATTATTTTTTTCCCTCCCTCCTTTCCCTTTCCCTCCTTCCTTTTTTCCTTCTTATAATTTACGTTATGATCTCTGTTCTTGGAAGCCAGTGCTGGGACAGGTCCATCTGTATGGAATACTCTGCCAGCAGAAAGAGGGCTACTAACCATACCTACGCCATATGGACAGATCTACAACAAAAATACCTTTAGCATGTGCAAAAGTGAACCGGATGGTTAGTTTACATCTGACATAGCTTAATATCTTCCTGTTTCGGGTAGCCTTCCCTAAGGCGGTGCTGTGCTCCTACAATGTGTGAATCAATACTTTCAATAAACATGATGCTACGCTTCCTTCAGAACGCGTGTGTACGGCCTGGGTGCGAGCTACAGCCTGCACCCTGCAGCCGGGCTCTGAGCTGGCCATGGGGCAAAGCTTGCGCCAGAGCCTTCCCTTCACCTTCAGGTCAAGCCATGCCGGTGAATGGCACTTCAGGAATTGGTTCTGGCCCGGGGCTAGTGCAAGCACTGTAGCGGCCGAGCGTGATCCTCGTCTGAGCCCTGCCATCACACCTTCGCTTGGTGGGACCAGCGCCCCGGGAGCCTCGCGGGTGCGACTGGGCCTTTCCGTGCTGTGCGGGCGCCATAACGCGAAGGAACGGGCCGCAGCTACAGCTGCTCTCGGTGGGGAACGCGGCTGCGGTGACGCCGCCGCCACGAGGACGCGGAGGAGGAGAGGGAGGGCCCCGCCGTGCTGAGACCAGCCGCTCAGCGGCGCTGACGTGGTGCCGCGTGCCGCTCGCTCGCTCAGGCACGCGGGTGCCCGCGGGGGCGTCCGCGCGACGCTNGCAGCTCGCGGGCGGGGGCGCCCACCAGCCCGTCCCTGCCTGCGGGAGCGGCTCTCCCTTCCACCCCGGACCGCCGGGGGAGGTCCGCAAGGAGGAGGCGGAGGCGATGGAGGCAGCAAGTAAGGGGGCACCGAGTGGGGTGTGAGGCGCCCGGTTGGTTCTGTCTGGGGTTGGTGTGGTGGCAGCTCGGTCCTTGGGGAGCACCGAACCACATGGTGGGGGGCTGCGGGTAACCGGGGCGGCTGTAGAAGGTGCCCATGCCCAGGGACTGATGCCGTGAAGTACCTCGAGTTGGCCGGCGCTTTCAGGGCGAGCTCAGGTGGTGTGCAGGTGCTCAGGAGGAGCCTGCGCTGGCCTGAGCTGCGCGGGTGCTGGGTTCTGCTCTGTGCCCTGGTTTGAGGGTGGGAAGAGCAGCTGTAGGGATGGGCTTTGAAATGCCCCTTGTGAGACCTGATGGGGACTTCAGGACTCACCTGTGGCCCAGGGAGCAGGGAAAATGTGTTGTGGGAAGCATGTCTTTGCCCAAGTTATGTCAAAGGAAGCATTACTGAAGATGCCTTGTTGAGACACCCATTTGGTAGACCTTGGCCTTGGGTTAGTGGCCTGTCTGGGAAGGAATGTCTTGTCCTTGTTGTGGGAAAATAAGTCTCTGGTTGTTTATTGTAGAAAAGTAAATGCAGTCACAAGCTTTTAAGGCTACATCTGAGTAGTTCCTTAGCTGGGCTTGGAACTCTAGAACAAATTCCCTTTTAAATATAAAACTGTAAGTTTACTGCTTTTATTTTCCCCTTTATATTCATGTGAAAAGACTGAACTGCATTGACAGCCATAAGCTGTAATTTTGGTGTTAGCAAATGTGAATATTTGCAAGTTAGCTTTGCATGCAGTGTTAAAAATGTTAACTTGCATCTCTTGCGTTTATTCCCATTTTCAGGATAAAATAATTTGCTGCTAACTGGCATGCTTATTGGAAAATCTTTCATTCCAGCATTTGCTAAAAACATTTGTAATTTTTTTTCTGTATGTGGTAAAATTCCCGTGTATTAGTTGTTACTCTGCATCTGTGTTCTTTGTTCTCTGCCAGCCACCTCTGTGCGCTTTGCTATGTTGTTGAAATGGCTCGTTAACGTAGAAGAGCCTTTGTTGGTGTGTAAATACCTGTAGAGCCTCAGGACTCTTGAGGAAATCAGGGGTAATTTTACCATTTACGTCTGTTGAGTGCGAGAAGATTCTGCTTGTGGGGGAGCAAGCCATACATTCTTGGTGTTTGGGTTTTGCGGTTTGTTTTAATACACCTTCACTTGTTCCCTTAAAACAAAAGGCAACACTCACTTAGTAAGGAGAACTCTTAATACCGTGCTTAGAACTCACTTCCTCTTACTACAGTTGTTGTTCATATGTATATAATATAATATGGTTAAAACTGCTGTGTGATGGCCCCTAAATGCCCTCTGCACGGGCCTGCCTGCTCATAGTGCCACGGAGCAGTGTGGAGCTTGTACCCGGCTGTAATGGTGGCTGACACGGATGTCCAGAGCCTCCTCGGCATGCCGTGCTGGCTCAGGTGGCCGCGCAGCAGTCGGTCACCCTCTGCGCCTGCCCCTGTCAGGAGTTATCAGCAGCATCACAAAAGGGTGTAAGAGCACCGGGAAGTGACCCATACCTCCGTTCCTGCCTTTCCTGCTGTGCCCTGATCAAACTGCTGCTTGCGGCTACTGTCACGCGGTGTTGCTGAGCATCGTCAGAGAGCGTGTTGCTGCAGCGGGGTTTGGCAGTGTAGGCAGTTCACTCGCTGCAAAGCACTGGCTTTGAAGGGTCAGGGTGGCAGTCGTGAAGTAGAGTGAAGCCCAAAAAAGCTTTGAGGAGTTAAGATGTGCATTATGCTGGAGTAGGTTTCACAATAAAGGTCTTCCCTGCACCTGGCTCAGTGGAAATGATTTGATCTGTTACAATGGAAGAAAACATTGGTCCAGTTAGTGCTATGTATGATTTTTAATCATAGTTGTCATAGTGTCTGACCAGCATTATATCCACTCGGTTGTCACAATTCTCCATGATCTGCTGTCTCTCTTAGAAACTTCTCAGAAGGATGTAGAGGAGCCTATTTTCTAAATAGCAGCATTTACTTAAAGAATTAAAAAACCCGTGTTGAATACCTGTACTGCAGACTTGTGCGTAGTGCAGATTTCTGACCCCGAGTCAGATCAAGAAGCTCTGTGATTGTCATTGCACAGAAAGGATGGGACTCGCTTTGCTAAGTGAATTACAGCTCTGCACAAGTGGACTCAGCAGTACTCAGCAGAGTAGAGAGAGGGGACCACTCAATATGTGTGAGGAGGAGCAGTGGGCACCTGCGCCCCAAACCCCCCATGCACATAGGTACCTCTGCTGAGTGCCAAATGGTCTGAGCTCTTGCTCCAGTTGCGGCTTGGCGGCTCTGGTGTGGCTTGCCCTGCCAGAGGCCTGTGTGCTGTGCACAGCTGCAGGTTTCATTAGTACAAGTGTTTGCTTGGTAAAGTGATGGAGATGCCTTACAAGGGCAGTGAATTAGTCAAACAGTGCAACGTTGCTGATGAAATGGAAGGTAAGCTGTCCTGTGCGGAGATCTGCACTTGTTCTGGTACCCAATGAATTAGGGGCATTGTGGAGTAGAGATGTATTGTTAGTAACTGACCGTGTTGGTAAATAATCAGCAGTGTCAGAAGTGAGTCAGGCTTGGAAGAGCTGGATGTTCTTCCAGCCCAGTACCCTTTCCTGCTCAGCCCTGTTAGGCAGCTGTGGGCATTCTGCTGAGTGACATCATCAGGTACTCAGCCCCTTCCCTCCCCACACAGGCTCTGGTCTGCTCCTGGCAGTGAGCTTTTCCCACAGTCGCGTGGGATTTGAGCCACCCAGTTTCTTTGAATCTGATTTGAAGAATGAATAAAGTAACTGCATCAAAAGCATGAATGTGCTATGGAGGGGTTTAAGTTTAGTCATGTCATTGTTGATTGCTTTGTTGCTTGATACATTATGCAAAGAGAAGCAATTGAGAAAGCTTACTGGCACAGTGAAAAACTAGTTCCTCTGGCACTTCAAATAATTTCTACTGGCTTTGGTAAACTGGTCCTGGCTGCATCTTTCCCACAGCTAATTTGTGGCATGGTTTGCCAGATTATTTGGTACAGTTGGGGTACACTTGGGTTGCCTTGAACTTCACTGTGTCACTTCCCAAGCATAGATTTTGTGCTTTCCTTTGGTTTTGTCTGAGGTGGTTTCAGAGTGTGTGTTCCTCTCCTGTCACCACATCCTCTGGTTTTGTTTTGAAACATGGGACGTGAACCAGAGGTGGCTCCCTGACTTCAGCCAGCCATGATGTGCCTTTTGATATACTGAGAAGCTCAGTCCTTTGCTCCACAGGCATGCCACTGTGACAGTACTGGTCCCAACTAGTGAATTATGGGAATGTAGGCAGCAAAAGAAGTCTTTTGGAAAGCAGTCTAGGGCTCAGTAGTTTTGTGCTTACCAGCTTACAAGCTGCTGGTACCTTGCTTGAGCACATCATTAGAGCTGTTGGAGTAGTGTGGATGGTGGCCCTGGTAAAGTGCTGCTGATGGTGTCAAAGTCTGCAGGTTTTTCCTCCCTTCCTTCCCCCTACCCTCAGCCTGCTCAGGTGGAGGAAACAGTAAGCATCGTACACCTTATAACTTCCAAATGTTAACAGATCTGGGCTTGAAGAAAAAGCTTTAATAGCAATACGATCACCTAATATGAATTGGTGTTCAAACTATTCCAGTCTATGTTCTTAGCTGTGCTTGAATACAAATATTTTTGTAGAAAATATATTTAATGTGCCCAAACACTACCCAGTTAATATACTTTGTAGCATCTGTGCCTATTATATATTCTTTCAACAACAAAAATACATGTATTCTCAGTGATATGAGAAATATACTTGGGATTAGAAAGCTGAAGTATTTGGGTGGCCTCTCTTACTTGAGGAGCACCCACCATGGGAAGAAACTTGGCTCACAGGTTAGCTTTTGGAATGGTGGGATCTATTTCACAGTCATTTCTTTCTCCTGCACGAACCGCAACAACACGGTGGGGATAGCTTTACTGGCTATTACAGTCATGTTGAGTACATAAAATTGGTATACTCTTTTGTTTTAGTTGACTGCTGAATAACCTGTTCTACAGCTCTAGGAGGACAGTTGTATATCTCTTTTTTTCTTTTTTTTTCTTTCTCCTATCAACAGCAATGACATCCAGGGACGCAAATGTGCACATTGCCATGTCAGCATTTTTGTTATTTAGGAATTTGTATCTCACATGCGTTATAGTTTAGCTTGCAAAGTCTCAGCAGGAAGTATAGCACTGTACTGCAATTATGTATCACCAGGAAATTGTAGTTTACTGCCTGTGCTGTTGCATTTTACTCTGTAGAGAAAACATCGTACCTTTCAGAAGCGACTGCTCTCATGGCTCCTACTGGTGCCCCATCACCAGACAGCGTAGTGCAGTAACTGGAATCCCGCCTGTGCCCTTCTTGTGCCTGTACCCTGTACGATTTAACACCAAGTTCTGCTGTTCTGTGGGGCAAGCTGGTTTCACAGGTTAGTAGCCCAAGACCAATACAACTGAGTGTTGAAATTATTTCAGTTCTGGGAACTGTATGTGGAAATGTGAAAGCAACAGAGCCATGCAACAAAGCACCAACCTACAGCAGACTGCGCGCTGTCATGCTGCCTATGCAGCGCTCCATCTCTCCTCTGGTCCTCAGCAGATGACAGTAATGTCCCCAGTTGCACTGCACGTGGTAGCCAGCACTTCCAAAAGCAGAGAGACTGATATCAGGGCCTATGTCAGGGAGAGTGTGTTATCTGTGGGAAGTCCCCATCCTCCCATCCCGCCGGTGCAGGGCTGTATTTGAATTTTGGTTCTATAAGTCTGCACAGGCAACCTGATGAGAAATACTTTCCCTTTCTGACAAGGGAGAACTGTCAGCCTGTGGGATATGCTTGTTTAAAACACTGGTGAAATAGTCACTTTCCAACCTCAAGTCCTTCAGCACAAAGGGCCAAGGTCTTGTGGTGCCATGGCAATAAAGGAATTACTTCAGCTCTATTGATGATGTTTTTTCTTAACTATAATTATTATTATTGTTTTCTGCAAAAATGCTCAGAAGGGAGATTTTTTTCCTAACTTAACCTTTTCTTGTTGCTGAGGTTGAGTGAGAGAGCAGTCTAGAAATAATTAACCCAGTGTTTTTGTTATGGTATTTATCAGGTACTGGGGGAAAAACAAATCTCCTGTGGACACTATGTCTTTTTAATTAAATGGTGCAAGCAACTCTATGCTTACTTAACTGAGGAACAATTTTTAGGATCACAGAATCACAGATGATGGGTTGGAAGGAACGTCTGGAGATCATCTAGTCCAATCCCTCTGCCAGAGCAGGATCACCTAGAGCAGGCTGCACAGGACAGAGTCCAGGCGGGTTTTGAATGTCTCCAGAGATGGAGACTCCACATTCTCTGGGCAGCTTGTCCCAATGCTCTGCCACCCTGATAGTAAAGAAATTCCTCCTCATGTTTAGGCGATACTTCCTATATTCAAGTTTATGCCCATTGCCTCTTGTCCTGTCACTGGGTACAGTTAATTTATTTTAAAAGTAAGTTTGCTTTCCTCACGTATTTTGAGTCATATGGTACCACATGAAAATTACATCAATAGTATCTTTTTATAATGCAACATAAAATTAGTGTTACTCAGGAGTCTGAAAAGTCACTAATGTGTAACTTGTACGAACTACGTATGTTGCAGGTAATCTGGGGATTAATTTGCAAACCTAATTCATGGAAATTTAGCAATATAGGAAACTTGCAGTTGTTTGGAAGAGAAAAGGGCAGATTATCAGAGGTATGGAAAAGCCAAGTCTTTTCTAATTACTGCTCTAGTTAAGAAAGAAAAACCCAAACTCTTCTCAAGCTCCCCCCAAAGGAGCTCTCTCGTTTAAACCAGTAATTGCAATTAAGAACATCAAGTAAAAGAATTATATAATGCTGCTCCATTTTGCTATTAAAAGCTTAAACTTTTTCTTCGTTAAAATTGACAGAGGAAAAAAAAATCCAAAAAGGGTTTAATTAACTAGTAAACTTGAGTGTTTATCAACTGTAAAAATGATTCGATTTCCGTAGCAATAGGATATAAATCAACTTGCAGATTTTAAAGATCAAAGTTAAAATAATTACAAAACCAGTGATTGGCTATTTATTTATTTATATTTTTAATTGAGTTTTTAAAGCTCAGTATTTCAGGGTATTTTTTTCCCCACTTACTATGGGTTATTGGGATTTGGTATTTAACCTTGCATTTATTCTGTAAGCTGTAAATTAAAAGGCTAAATAATCGGTGTGACCCTTAATAAAACCTCAGTGGTAGAAAGTTGCTCTCAGATATATCATCTGTGTCAAACGACTGTAACCAGCAAATTTCTGCCTTCTGTTCAGATTTGGGCTCAACTGTGACTGAAATGGTTTCAGCTAAGGTGTAGTTCAGATCAGGCACAGTCTATTAACCGCTCTGAGCTGCGAAGGGTCATGGGTGTAACAGGCTGCACCCTGCCAGCTGCAGAGAGCTCCACCTGAAAGAGTGAGTGGAGCCTTAATTTCCCCCTTGCCTTGGTCTCCAGGCTGCAGCAGCTTTTCTCCCACTTCTAGGGCTGGCTTGGAGGGTGGCAGAAATGGAACGGGGTTGGGATGCTGGGCTGGACAGGGTTGTCCTTCCAAGGGAGAATTGGTAGTGTTGAGTAGAAAATTGCAAATTGCCTTGCAGTCTGTTGGGGCTGGTTTCCAGAGAGATGCAGCAGTGGGTGGTTTATTCTGTGGAACAAATGGTTTTTCCAAACTCGAGGTGGGATGTGTGATGTTACTGTGACTCTTCCCATGTTAGCAAGAGTTAGGTCTAACCTTGTGTCAAGTGTTTGAATGATTGAGCTCTTGCATGTAGCAGTGCAGTTTTAAAAATCTTTGCTTGTGTTGTAGTTGATCTCACAAGTCACGAGTTTGTATCTGAGGGTAGCAGAAAGCTAAAAACATTTGTTCTGCAATTGATTTATGAGTTTGTATACCTTTCCTTTAGAGCAGCACTGTCTTTAGCCTGACTCAAAGTCTTTGCACAACCTGTTGAGGTGCTGACAGGCAGGATGCAAGTGAGGAGCAAAGAATTACGTTGGAGTAGCAAATTGCAGGAGTACCCAGTGAAAGGATGTGAGCAGTGAGTGTAGGCACCAACTGCTGCAGCTGTGAGCCACAAGGGTCATCCTTGCGCTAAGCCCGCTTGCATCCTTTGTGTTTTTCTCTCTGAGGTACTCTAGAGTAGTAGCAGTCTGATACTTGGGTTGAGTTGAATGTTTCCTCTGTACATTTTGCTATCCAAGATGTGATCCTACAGCCATGTCCTCGTGGACAGGGTTCTGAAACTGCTCACAGGCAGAGGAGCTCGAGAAGAGCTGCAGCAGACTGTTTCTTGGGGTTCTCCCATAACTCTTCATATGAATTGATTTGGGGCCAGTTTTAAACTGATAAATAACATCAGCTACTGATAATTTATTTAATGCAGGTGATACTTTAAGCAGCAGTTAAATCTTATGTTTAAATTGTTCTTTGCACTCTGATACCTTCTTTCTCTTACTGGCAGTCATCTTTTGTTTTCTATAATAACTTCAGTTTTTCATATAATCAGATTTTCATTATGGTGCTCTTGATATCGAAGAGTTTCTGTTCCTTCAGCTTTTCTGATATACTTTCCCCAAAATGCACTATTGTTTTGATTTTGTTGTATGTTGCAAAGATACAGGTAGCACAGCTAGGTAAAACAGCTATGTTTCTGCTCCAGAGGCATGGTGTTTATGTATTACTCAGTGTATGTTTTCACCATTCATGTCATTGGCAGAGTTGTTTGGCTGAAGTATGGTCCCATTCATTGTTCTTTGCTATTTATGTGTAAGAATTCTTTTAGTATTTCACTCACCAGTATAGATGCATGAAGTATAACGCCTAGCTGCTTCTGGGGCAGCGGCTGTAGTGGGAATACTAATCCAATGGCACGGTCACAGCAGTTCTGCTGTTAGTTGGTTCTGTGTATAGATGCAGAATTTAGCTATGCAGCTTCCCTCACCTGGAAGTTTTAAAGATGCTCAGAAACTGTAGTCTGATTTAACTCTCTCATCACCTGGTCTGATTTCCACTGACTTAGAGGTGGGTACATCTGCGCCATACAGGGTAAGCAACTTATTAAAAGATGAGCATTTTCTAAATATCAGTAAATTTTTCAGTAGCTACTTTTATATGTGATTATGCAAAAATCTGTTTTTCTTTATTTGTTGCTCACAGAAAAAGGAGGAGAGAGCTTTCAAACTGGTTGCTAAAATTACATGCTAAAACCTTATTAATACATCTCAGTAAAAGGACTTAAAGTTGTTAAGACTTTCCTTTTGTGCCACTGATATCCAAGAAAACCACAAGTCTTCTCCTATGTTAATAAGGAATAAATCTCATCTATTTTTACACACATCGGTTTGAATTCTTTATTTTAGGTGCTTATTTTAAGAAGATTGTCCTCTGTTGATTAGACTTAACTCACAAAAATAAATGGAGAAAAAGTATTTGCCCTCCTTCAGTACTTGTAAGCCCATGTGTACCCTAAGGATTAATCTCTTTAATTTAGATTATTTGCCCCGAATGAGAAATAGCCTGAAGGTTACTTGGCCCTATATAACTACCACATGGAATTGGTTATAAATGTTATTACTGCAGTTCTGTGCAGCCCAGGTGGAAAGGACAGGGATTATTATTAAACATTTTTATAGCACAACAGATGTACATGCAAACAGTCTAACACAGAGGAGACAAAATAGGACAACAGCTGAGGAAAGCAAAGATATAGAGTTATCACTGGTGAGGAGGTGTCAGGTAAGGAAGAGTTTAAACCAGGTGGTTTGTGAGTGTAGTAAGGCCCACGGAGGGTGAATTGCAAGAGAGTATACAGAGTGGGATGGGCTGCGTTAGGATGTCATGGCAGGACTCGTCTGTGAGAACAAGGAGGGAGTGCTCTCAGTGAGCCAGATTATGAAGTGAATGGATCAGTTGAATTGTCGTATCCTGTTTATCCTGCTGCTGTGCACAAATAACTCTACACTGAAACTTTCAGGGAATACTTTGCTGTCTGCTGGTCTTTGCTGTTCCTGCCTTAACCTCAACAGTAGTGAAGTACATCTGCCATGGCTGTATGAAAGACACAAAATAACTTGTCATACTCTCATCTCCAGAATTTTTCTTCCCTTTCCACATGCATATATTGGATTACTGGTTTTGTGCATGTAGATATGGTATTTGATCACTTTGGTAAAGTAGCCTGTAGCATGTAAGACTTAGGCTCGATGAAGGATCTAGGACAAAAGCAGCTAACTTCTTGCCTCATTAGCTATTTCTTAGCTGAAATAATGATGAAAAAATAATCAGCTTAATTTTAAAAGTATGTAAAATCAGAAGCTAAGTGTTGTTTGGAATCGGTTTTGGAATTGAAGTTGGATACGTTTGGTTTTTTAAGGGCTGGAGCTGTTGAGCAGAGAAATTTGTGTCAGTACTGCACGCTCACCAAAAGAGAGCAACATAGGCACGCTGCACAGGCTGAAGGCAAGTGGCCATTTTACACTGTAAGCAGGAACATATTGTCCTCTGTTTTAGTCGCTATTTTACCTGCCTCTGAACGTGATGGATGTGGTGCAGTTATTAGTTAGGTTTATGGCTATTGATGATGTATGTTTTATGGATCATATTTTTGTCTTTCAGATGTTTATGTACAATATGTTTCCTCATTCATTATGATTATGTTTAGGATACATGTTTATACATTTGCTGAAACACTGCTGGTTTGGTTTTTTTTCCTTTTAGAAACTTTTTTTTCAGCAGCAGACTTTGAATTCATGAATTTTCTTTGGCAGAAGTCATTAAAATGTACTTAACATTTTTTACTTTTCTTAAATGCTTTGGCATGATATCTGCTATATTTTTGATTGACTTGAAAACAAAATCTCGTAATCCTAGAAATGTGCTTTTTTTAGTATTAATGATTGTTGCCATCCTCAGTGTGTAGAGACTGTTTTATTTCACATTCAGTTTCCTTCTGCTGAATAATCCTTTTAGCCCCAAAGTCTTAAGTCCATCTCAAGTTAGTAACTGTGATTTTTAAGTTTTTTTTTAAAGCAAAACTTGCAATAAGCAGTTTTCCAAATAAGAGAATGAGGGATTTGTAATGCACAAGGTTATTTTCAGACAAGAAGCACTTATCTGCAGGGTCCTAAACCTGCCTGTCTCTTTTCTTGTGACTTGCATTTGTGATTGGTTATTAGCAAGTTGATTGTTTACATTGCCGATATATTGCTATATATACCTTGTGGTCTTTAGTTGGCATAAAGGTGTTGAGGGCATGGTATTGTGACCTTGTTTAGAGCAGCGCCATATCCTTACTATGCAGAATCTGTGGGGACTGAGGCATGGGTAGCCCTTACTGCATGAGGCAAGGGGAAGGGGGAGATAAGCAACTGAGAGATGAGTCTGTCCCGTGCCAGACTGGAAAGGGCAGTTTTCTTTGTTTTCTTCTCCCTCTTGTACGTGGGAGAGGAGGAGTGGTCTGACTCCTTTCTCCTTGGCTTATTTCCTGTATAATTCAGAGGCTGAAATAAACCAGATCCAAGTTAGTTGCAGCTATTTTTCTGCTCAGCCAGTAGAAAGTAAGTGCTGTGAACTTTCCAGTCACTTCTAATGTCCCAATAATACACAATTCTTCAGCACAGGAACACTGACTGCACACAGTAGACCTGTGTTTGGGAGGACATGCTGAGAACTGGGGCCCTCGGGCAGTGGTGGTGCCGGAGGTCCAATGTGCAGCTTGTGCCAGGGGCTGCTCGTGGCTCAGCAGCACAGATGCCCTCAGGCGAGTCCCGAACACTGCGAAGACTCTTGAAAAGATCCTGTAGTCCAAACGGGCTTTACTAGGATTCGCTTAAGGGGGTCCAACAAAATGTCAGCTGAATGACATCTTTAGGTCCGTGGAAAGATGGAAGGGGTCAGAGAGCAGGAAAACAGGAGATACCGAAAAATTGCTGTAGCAAAACCAGCATCCCATCATGCTTATTAGGACAGTATCAGAAATGGAACATGAGATGTATGTAAAATAGGAGTGAGTTTAAATCTAAATGTGGCTGGAGGCAACACAAATGACATTGTCTTTAATAGCTAGAGACCTTACATGAAAGGCTTGCTGCAGCCAAGTGCTAGGTGTGTGTCACTGGGAAGAAAATGGTGTTGTTCTTTGCCTGGGTTTTTGAATGTATGCATCTCTGTTTACTTCTGTTTAAAAATAAAAAATAGTTGATTTCAGAGTTCAGTATTCTGGGATGGTTCCCTGTGAAGAACAAAAGGGTAGCTCCGATAGATGCTCAGTGTGGGAGTGAGAGGATCTTGGGCTCTGGAGAGCTAAGCAAAGATACAGCAAGATTTGGCTGTGCCTGAGGCTTTGAGCCTATGTTTGTTTGTTGTGGTGTGTCTGTTGGAATAAGGAGCTCTTCATCTGAGACCTCTGTGCACAGAGTGACCCTGCGTGTGCCAGGCAGACTCTGCCCCTGAAGAGCCACTCTCACATCTCTTTGCCAGCTGCGCATAAGCATTGGATTGAACCTGTTTTTCATTCCCACTAGAAGAGATGTCTGCATAACCAACCCAAAGCCTAAATGTAGGGACTGCATGTAAATAGACAAAATGTGCCTATATTTACAAATTGACATGCATGTGCACACATGAATTTTGCTCAAAATATTTCAATCCAGATTTCTGGAAGAATAGGTGCAATAACAATGTTTTTTTCCTGACAACTAGCCAAGACATTGTCCTAATTCCAAATATTTTCAGGCTAAAGCATTTGAAAGAAGCGTAGACTAATAATTCTGAGGCTACTGATGTGTCCAAGATTTAGGACTATGGATGCTTCAGATGAGATTGAAATAGAGTATTTCTGAAACTCGTGTTTCAAAAGTATGGGCTGTTGCAAAATAATCTTGGCTGGGTTTATGTGGAGTGGGGTACACTGATTCTGTCCAAATGAGAGGTGTTTAGCATAGTTAAAAATAAGCTGAATTCAGAAAAGCTGCTGGAGGACCTTCTGGATCACTTAGCTTTATAGACTGAACTTGCTTTCTTAATGCTGACTTCCAGTATGGAATAAGAGTATTCCTTCTTTCTGAATTAATGAGGTTCATCATGGGTTATACAGACAGGCTATAGAACGTGGCTGAGGAAGGAGCGTTTGCACAAGAGGCATCTAAACAAGAGAGCCTCGTGGATTTCTGAATATATATTGTACATAGTCCTTGCCAAGAAAAAAAAAAGGATGTTTCCCAGAAATTATTTTTGTGAAAAATGTTGAATTGACTGTTCTTTTGACGTGCTGTAGTAATTGTCTGTGTATGCACACAATCAATCAATAATGGTATTTTAACTATTAAATTGTATAGGTTTATCTGCAGTGTTGTTATTGAACGATTCTTATTTAGATCAAGGTCTGTAATTTTCACAACCATTGCTGCCATGTTCTTTTATCACTAGAAACCTTCTGCCTGTGATGCTCTGGTTCCAGGAATGCAAATAGTGAAATTACCAATCCTAAAACAAAAGTTCTGGGAAGTTTTGGTGAAATGAGTTTTTGTGGGTGTCTTTAGGTTCCCACTCACTGAAAATAGGGGAAATATTAAAAAATTAGGTCTACTGTTTTTGAAGTGGTAAGTAATTGAGTGTATCTACACAGAGAGCTCCGTGCACTCAGGAAATGCCCTGGTATACATTGCAGCTGCACAGAGGTTTCTTGCTTCAGCCTGCACCAGTGGAGAGTAATGGGCAAGTTCTCAAGACCAGAGCCCTGTCGCTTCAAATTGTGATAATGTCATGTTTTGTGATAAAAAAACCAGTTAGGGTTAATCCCTGAGCAGGGAATGCTTTTCATGGTCATAATGCATGCCTGTGAAGGTCAGGTTTGGGAGATATTTTATATATGCACGTAAGTTTATTTTAAAAATTCTGCCATCTGTTCGCCCCATATTTTGTCCATATTTATTAGTGATCCAAAGCTACAGCGCTGTTCCAGATCTTTGCTGATTTTCAGTCTGTCTCATTCTAGTTTCCATCTACTGACAACTATTTTCTACTCATCTGTCTATGTGAAACAGAGCCTAAAGTGCTTTGTGCAGTTGGTAACGGGATTTCTGGCAAAGGTAGATTTCAGCTGCTAAGAGAGACATTATTGGAACAGGAGAAACTTCCAATTCAACTCTTGCTGTGTTTGCTTCTGTGATTTGTTTGTGCAGCGTGGTACTGTAGCTCTTACCACCTAAACAGCCCTGCATCATCTGGTCCCCTGCTGTAAGGGTGAGATGTCTAAAAAAGCACAGCAGGGGCATGAGAATTGCAGAACCTGAAGATCAGAATTGACCAAAACAGAACTTACAGTAATTGTTTAAATCTGTAGAATCCAACTGGTAATGGCTGATGGCTTCACACTTCTGCTTCTCATAATAATTTTAATGAAGCTGCAGCGTTCTGGCCATGTGGTGATGGGAACATGGAGGTTGGTGGCTGCTCCGCAGTGCCCTCAGCAGCAGGATGTGGACACTGCTGCCACACCACTGGCAAGCTGTGACTGTGTTACCAAAACGAAGCGTGTGAGCAGTAGAATGGCATTAGGTATTTGTCATGATATTAGTTTGCCTTTTTTATACGGAAAAAGCTTCCTAAGATCAGCAGTCATTTAAAATGCTTTTAAGCATATAACTGAAATGTAACGTGAATTATCGTTTCATATTTAGTTGCTATTCTCTGCGTGCTGTCTGTGATGCCTGGCTCTGTAAATTATAGCTAAGTTAGGCCAACCTACAAATCCTGATATTTTTGTATAATCTCTGCTGTGAACAGTAAAAGCATGTGTATTCTGTTAATCCATATTCAGATACAAGCCTGCAGTCAGAGTGCTTAAATATAACCTGGTTTTAGGCCAGGGAAAATAAGTTATCATTTTTTCCCATGAAAACGCACTTTGAAGCAACTGAAATATTGCCTATTTTGTGTGGTTTTGTTTTTTAAAACTACTTTTAAATATTCCACAGCAGACATTCTGCCCACAGAAAACAGCAGGAGACTTTTCTTACATAATAATCTGACAGATGTGTCATGGTATCTAATCCCTTAAACCTCCAAAGCCCTCTGATAGTGGATGTTTTAAAAGGCCAGATTGAAAAGCATGCTGCTCTTTTATTGAGTCTTTGCCTTCAGTGCCCATTCCACACTCGATCGCTTTATTTTGCTAAAGCAGAGTACGTGATAACTTGAAGTCAAGATGGGAAAAAAATTGTTATATCTTAGAAAGCATAATTAAAAATACCATTAAAATAACAAATGCCAAGTGAAAACGCCATTTAAAATCTGCATTTACATCTGGATCTTCTCATTCAAATCTTTTTTCTGTGGTTTCTCTGAGATTCTATCAAGAAGTAAATCAATAATAATTACACACACAAAATGACCAGCAGACTTGCAACTGAACCATCAAGATTTTCACATTCCTTAACTATGCAACCGTGTAATCTTATTACTGTAACTCTTGTACTCTTTCGTCTCAGGCCTCTCTGTGCCTTCGAGCATCGTGTCTGAGTACACTGTAGGCCATTCGGAGTGGGTGACTCTGTCTTCTGCTTCCCTGGGTAAGCACCTGGTGTTCTTTTTAAAATAACAGAGTCATTAGAATAGTCTTTGCCTCTTAGCTCATTTTAGCCTTTTCTTTTTCAGAGTAGTTATAGCTTTAGTAATCCAAATGTCAAAGGGAACATGAATTCAGAGGATCAGGGTTTCAGTTAATCACGTTAAATAAGTTCCCCTGATAGTTAGATACAGCAGCATACTAGCTTATTTCAGCTAGCAGGAATTTTGGATAACTGAGGTCTGGGTAATCAAAATCACAATACATGCGACTACTGCGTCTTTTGCCATAAAATTGTGTTCTACACAATTGCTGTTACATGGGAATTGGATCTGAACTTGTATCCAAATTTAAAGGAAACAAAGGTTTAGAAAGAAAAGCTGGCTGACTTGGATTTTTTTCACGTTAGCAAAAGTGTGATGTGTTGTTAAATGTGTAAATGAAAAATGGCGCTTTAAAATACAGAAGAACACCTAGAATTTCTTTCAAAACTGTTGTTAATGTTTGTTTTGATGAAATCATCGCTTTCTAGTTTTTGTAATCATTACTTTTAGTAAGCAATTATTTAGGGCTTTTTCTTTGAAATGTGAACCGACTTGAGATATCTCACCTGATGAGGTTATCAAAGATTTGTGAAATAACACTCTGGGACTGAGAAACTAATCGTCTCTTCTTTGAGGACACAAGACAGTCTGTCTTTTTCATGAATGCAACAGCTAACCTTGACTTTACACATGGTCAGTTTCTACATTATTTGAGGCTTTAAAAAAAAAAAAGGCATTTTTCAACAGACTAATCCTGTAATGCAGTGATTTCTTTTTCAGTGAGGATTTCTCAGTGCTTTTCTGTTCTGCTCAGGCTAAGGTTCTTTATATACCAGCTGTATACACATAAAATGTAAGATAAAAACAAAAGAGGACGGACAAGAAATGAAGATTATACACAAAGACTTCTAGGTTAAAATAGTTCTGCCAGTCTAGCAAATGTGAAATACAAGATTAAAAAAATGCTCTTTGTTATTTAAGTGACACATGTTGCATTATGGACAAGAGCTTTTCTTCATGTGGATTACAGTTCTTCCTAAGGATGGCCTCCATTCACTGTACGTCCCTTCTTATGGGGTCAGGCTTCTTCTTTTTTTCTTGTGGAGAAATGATGACTTTCAAATTACCACGTCTCTATAGTTTTTTTCCCTTTCAACTTCTATTTCTTTTAAACAATGTATTTTATTACTCTGTGTATATTGAGGGCATCTTGATGCCTCAAATTACCATTTGAACATTTAGACTTAATACTATGATTTGTTTGGACTTGATAATCTTAGAGGTCTTTTCCAACCTTCAAGATTCTATGATTCTATACAGTGTTCTAAAGCGTGTGCGTTCCTCTGGTACTGGTGAGATTGGATTTCACACCCTCATCCCAACATTCACAGACACTGTTTGGGAATGGAAATCAGTGATTTAGTGTAAATGCTGCAGTCCAGGCAAAGCTGAGCACACCTTGCTTGATGTGATAGTTCAGGACTAAGGAAGAAGGGAGAATGTGGAAGAAGTTGTTTTCTTCCTTCCAGGCTGGCTGAAGGAAAGGAAACTTCTGTTGGTTGGTTTGATGTCAGTTTTACTGTTTGTTGACTAAGGCTTTATCTTTTTATGGAGCAATTTCATTCCAGCATTAATGGTTAGGTAGTGTATGCCTGTCTTTTTGGTACCATCCTAATCCCTCTGAAACAGAAGAGCTGTTACTGGGGTGTGCCTGCATGGAAAACTGTTACAAAGCTTCTATTGTATGTTCTGAAGCAACTTTGATCAATTTATCTTAGTTGATGTGCCCCAAGCCCAATATTTTTTTCTTTTCCCATTGCTGGAAATACTCTACCAGTTAAGTTAACCGGTTAAGGGTACACTATGGCTTCAGTCCTGCCATACACAACACATTGAGGGGTCTGCTTGATTCTGCTGTCTTTCTAAAATTACAGACTCACCTTCTGCTTGTGTATACAGCCTATTCCTTTCCTTCAGCATTTTGTGATTGATGTGCTTTGGCTTTTGGAGGCTCAGACTCTCTTCATGACTTTTGAATGATAATTTGGGCTCTGATTCTCAAATGCACTTGGACAACCAGGTAAGCCCTTAGGCATTTGATTTGTTAAGTGGCAATGACACTTTTAAAATCATGAAGTTCTTGCTACCTTGACCAGTTACAAATACCTTGTAGCCAACCATTTGTTTGAAACCTTCACTGGAAGTCAGTGCTCTGCCAGGTGACTGGCAAAGCTGAATTGCAGAGACATTTTCTGAGCTGACAGTAGCTGAACGCAGCTCCTGCACAAAGAAGTTCAAACCAAGAGCAGAGAAGTAATGGTGTGCTGAGGCGTTCTGTTCTGAATGCTTGTCCAGAGTGAGAAGAATTCTGGTTTTGTTTTTTTACTTTGGAGTACGAATTTAAATTTGGTCTCTGGTGCCCTAGCATAATATCCTAGGCACCAAGTGTCTTTTCTCATCACAAATATTACTCACATTAAGCAGAGGAGTTTCAACAGGAAAAACACACCTCATACTTACTAATATTTTGGTGGAGCGGGGTTTTGATTCATGCTTTGCCTTGATGTTCTTTGCCTTGAATTCTCATTCAAGGCTGTGAAGTATTTAGTTAGTTTTGGTTGTTTGGGGTTTTTTTGGTCTTGTTTTAGGAGTAGGTTTTTGTATAAAGTGGTGGTGGGCTTTTGCAGGTGGAGAAATGGAGCTTAGCTCTCTTTTTAGCAGGTGGTTAACAGGTAACTGTCTGCAGACTGGGTCAGTCACTTGGGCACCTGGGCCTGCCCTCTTTCTGCTGTGTCTCACCTCCAGCTACTGAGAGCTTCTCACCAGTGCCTGTGTTTCAGAGTGTCCAGTGCCTGCCGGGTGGGGGCTGCATGGCCCAGCATGAGCCATGCAGGCTGCTCTTGTGGATCAGGCCCTTCATGCCTCCATACCTCTCCTCTCTACTTGTAAAACAGAGAGTGTCAGCAGCCTTCGTCACGTCAGTGTTGCTCTGTGAAGATTAGAAGGTGTTCAGATACTGTATGGTAGGGACCGTGCAGGCATTTCAGCCAAGTGTGAAATGGCTTGGCTAAGCCAGCTGCAGAGGTGCACTAACCTGGCAGATGTCCACATAACTTCGTTTTGGTTTAATCTACTGTTTCTATTTGGATCTTTATTCAAAACCAGCTGGTTTTGCTTGATGAATGCCCAGCTTTTGCAACTGGCCTGCATTTTATGAAACATGACTGTGAAAGACCTTCACTGTTCAATGTCTACTGTCAGATGGTTTCTGTCTAAATACATTCTTGCTGGGGAAAGATGTTATTAAATGAACAATTTTTTCTTGTGCAATTATCACATCACAATTTCTTATATTTTTCTCTTAAACTACATGAAAATGTACCTTAAAATTATGTAATGCGTAAGACCTTAATTCTGTGCTTGAGTTTCAATTGTGGAAAAAAAATCAAAACCTGATTTAAAAATTTTTTTAGGTCCTTTTGTGTGTGTGTGTGTCTGCTAGTGATATTTACATCAAATGCATTCAGCTTGTAAGTAGGAAAGAGTTATTGTAATTGAGTACTGTTTATGTTTTGTGAACAGTTTGCTACATTGTTGAAGTACTACATTTAAAAAAACCCCAAACAATAAACTAGTTCCCCGAATCTAGACTCCTGTTACAGCACTTCCAGATGTTACCACATTCAATGTTTTACAACAGAGCTTAAGCCTTGTGTTTCATTGCTTTGGATACTGAAGGGGCCTTCAAGAAGGAAACATAAACCAAAGATTTCTAGAATAGATAAAAGCTGAAGGACATGAGTACATGCAGGCAGTGCCTTCAGATAGGCAGTGCCTATCATCCTATCATCTAAGTGGAGCAGGGAGGACACTGTTCCTACCTGAACATTCATGGAAATTGCAGGCAAAGGGTACATAGGCCACTCTTCTGCCTTAAGTCTCTATTCCACTGGATATAGAACCATTTTTGTTTTCAAGAACCTTCACAGGTTTATTGCATTTATTTATTAGCAGAAAGGTTACAATCACAGAGAAACTGTTGAAATGTGCCATGGTCCATCTGTCCCCAATTAGATTCACTGTTATGGTGATGCCTGGAAATCATGCAGTCAGCTGGCGGGCTATAAAATATTGTGGGAGAGCATGCATACAGTTTCTTACCTGGAACTGTTGATTTTGGGTTTTTTTTTTGGTTTTTTACAAATGAATGCATTGTTCCTATGACAGAAAAGAGACACTTGAGACCAGACATTGGAACAGGTATCTAGAAAATGGAGAGATGGTCCTGCTCTAATAAATTGCTATTTAAAAGAGATATTTTAATCTCATTTGATTTAACCTCATTAGTAGTGTTTCTAACCTTGGGTTGTGGGTTTCTCCAGGTACCTAGAGTGAGGTGGGCTGCTGGTGGGGGAAGGGTGTGCAGCAGGAGGAGCCTGGCTCCAGGGTAGAGGGGGTGCAGTAGCCAGACGCACTGTTTGGAACTGGTGCTTCTGCACAATTTCGGTGGGATGTTCCTTGTGTGCCATCACCAGCAGTAAAGCTTAATCAGGCCAAATTCTGGTATTGCTTGCATCCATGCAGAGCCCATGGGCTTGTACAGGTGTAATGGATTGGAAAGTAGTGAAATTAGTCAATAATTTTGCTGGCAGTTCAGAAGGAGGAGTAAAATTCACATTCCTGTGCAGTTGACTTAGGTGGTTACCTGCACTTGGCTAGCAGTAGGAAAAATAGGTCTCAGTAGATGTTTTCGCAAATGAAGTTATTGGTTAAAACTAGTATTATCTCAACATCACTTCAAGTGAACTATTAATCAGGAAAACAAGTTACTAGGTTTAGTTTTGCTATGCGACCTTTCTTTATTAACTAATTGTCATGTAATTAGCCTGCTGTTTACTGGGAAGGCACACAGTGTGACATCTGTCACTGGTACCTAGTTCTGTTCCCTTACAGGGAAAAAAGCAGTGGTCTTGTGCTTAAATGAAATGTCTTGTATTTGTTATGGCCGAATTCTGGGTAAATAAACCCCACGGTTACAATACTGACAGTCTTTAACAACCTCTACTCTCTTCCCACTCTCCCAGCACTTGTCCATAGCAATGACTGCAAGTGGTTCAGCACAGGAAGATTTTAAAATATTTTGTTGTGAAAAAGGCCTCATTAAAGAGAACGGGACTTGATTTTACTACTGAAAACCAATATTGACAAGTGTGCACTATTCCAGCCTGACTACTGCAGCAGCTCTTTGCTGGCAGTCTCCTGTGCAGCGAAGGTCAGAAAGAACGTGGCTTCCTAACCAGGCAGAGCTGAAGCGCGAGACTGGCATTAACTTAATTACATTGGGATAAAGTAGCTCTAGTCCCCATTTTGGCATGTTTAATGTGATAGATGTAAATCACTCCGTAACTGTTGAAATGAATGGAGCAGCCATAGCTTATAAGATTGGATGGTGTCCTGTTCTATCATTAGCAGTCAGAGTTGTTTTCAAATTTTGGATTACAGAAAAGTCCCTTCTAGTGTTTGGATGCTCAGGTGAGGCTAGCAGAAGGTGGCTATGGATGTCCCAGGTGTTTTCCACTGTGGTTCAGCTGGCATACTATTGCAGCGGCTGCTCTACTCTTTATTTTAAGAGTTGCTGCCTTTTTTTTTTCTTCTTCTTCTTCCTTTTAATTTTGAAGCTCTGCACTGAAAGTGCTCCCTCTCACAGTTCACATGGAGAAAATTTGTTGCAGGATCAGGATCTGAATTGGGACCAGTGGTCTGTGCTTATTAACAAAAATGCTTAGGGAGTGCAGATAGGTTAATTGAAGTTAGTTGTGTGTGACCAGGTTGGTTTGTCTTTAATCTCTTATGTTTAAATTTTATATGCATGAAGACAATTAATCCTCTTAACTGCTGTAGACTTTGAATGCTTAGTAAATAAGCGGCCTCTTTAATTGATGCTATGGTGTTTGCCTGTTTAAGCCAAAATAAAAGTAAAGAGCTACACTGGGCCTTGAGGGAATCTTCCTCAGTGTAGTGAGAGGTTCTATTATGTAAAAGGCTTAAGAGTCTTCCCAGCTTATTATTTTTATAGTAGTGTCTGCTTTGCTCTTTTAAGACAATGCACTTTTTTTATCATCAACAATTTTGAGATCAGAGAGCACTTCCTGAGTCAAGGCAAATTGAGCAAGATATTTCAGCACTTGACAATCAAAGATGCACTTCTCATGCATGCAGGTTAACACTGCTTGCTTTTTTTTTTCCCTGAAACCCAAAAAGGTATTCCTCTCAAGTGAAGGGCTTGTTATCTTCACAGTGTGTACAGTAAAATAATAGTCCAGAGCTTATTTCTTCACAGCGAATCATGAAGTGCTTTACAGAGTGTATATCTAGGGATTACTCACTGGCCAACCGACTAAAATACCGATATTCTGTACTTAGAAATCTGTATAACTGTTTTAATGAGATGTGAGGAATATAATCTTCCCTTTTAATTATCTTGAATTTTATTCAGGTAGCATGTTAACATGTATTCCACTGAATGCAATGTGGGGACAGTTAGGAAATACATCCTTGTTTATACCAGGTTTCAGATCATATCCGTGTTTCTTAAATCATTGTTCAAGTGCTGCTTTACTTTGGCCTGTTTGGTAAATAGATTAGGAGTAGAAAGATGAGGGGAAGAATCTGACATTTAGATATAATTTTTCATACATGAAGTATGATGGAGAAAAGGGGTGGCTGTCTCATTTATAATGAAATCTAAATTCAGATGAGTTGCACGATAAATATTTTGCCAGGCTGCAAATGTCCTCGGTATTATGCCAGCCAACAGCTGAGCACAGATGAGAGCTGTTAGTGCCTCAGCTAGGCTTTTTCTCTAGGTGTCACGCTTGCTTCCTGCCTCAGCTTGATGCTGCATAGCTGTGCTCTGATGCTCTCAGATCTGATCACATTTACTTATACACGTAATTACATTCATATGTGATTTGTTACTAAATTCAGTCATATTTAATAACTTTGGGGAACTAATAATCTGTTTTAAGTACAGTCTGTATTTTTGAATAACTTTTCTTTGAGGTTCTTAATTTTTTAACATAACTTTTAAGGTCAGTGGTCCGACTGCGTAAATTATTAAATACTTCTGAATTTTTTATAACTTTTCCCAGCAATGCAGACTGGATTTTCCCTTCTCTTCACAATTCCTGGATGTGCAGAATAGTGATACTGTACATCCTTTGTTTTTTATTTCAGATTGTAGTTGTTAATGTGAAACTCAACCCCTCATTTTATTCATTTTAGTAGAAACGTAGAGAATGTTTTGCTCCCTCCCAATAGAACTGACCTGCTGCTTTAATGAGGTTGGACTACATGACCTCTAATGGTCCTTTCCAACCTTACACATTGTCTGATTCTATGATCTCTGTGAGACTGAATAGCAGGTATCGTTCTCATCCCCAGGTTTGGGCCTCCCCTCCAGTGGAGCTGAGGTACAGCTGTGGATCAGCTCTCAGAGAAGGACTGGTGCTACCCTAGAACAGCACTGCTGCAGCAGAACTTGACAGTCTGCATTTCTGCCAACCAGACCTAAAGATCCTGTCCTAGGACAGACTTTGCCCCTCTGAAATTGTGGAGCAAGATGATACTGCTTGTTTTAGCAGGGTAACAGTATAGGGAAAAATTTTGCAAAGCAGGAAAAAGACGAGATCCATTTGAACTCCTTGTTGAATTAATCCAAAGGAAGATGGAGCCATATGGAGATTTTGCTGCTAGCAAGTAGACACAGACATTTTTAGGGCACCTCTTGGATTGCTTTAGGTTTCTGTGGTGATCACGTGTTTCTTGTTTATTGGAAATTCCTGGTTGGAGATCCTTTTCTTCTGTACGTGACCCTGACTGTTTTACTTCAGCATCTGTGTGACTGCATCTGTAGCTGTTCTGTGGCAACCGCCTGTATAATGGGTACCTTCTCTATCCTCCTGCTCTCCAAGCAACCTTTAACAAGCACTGGGGAACCTGTGAGAAAAACCCTTATGTTTGGGTGGGCATGTTTATTAAGTATCTGTGATATGGGGAATGCGAAGCTGTGAGATGTGTCTGGGCTGTGAATTGCCTGGAGAAGTCATCTCTATCATCACTGTCCTCCTGCCCAAGCATCCCATAAAGACTGTCCATGGCATGGAGTGCCACTGGGCTGGCTGCACAATTTGCAGTTCTGCTTTCCTCTTCATCAGTCTTGAGTGGAAGAGATTAACAACTGTTGGTGCTGGCAGCTTCTTTTTTTTTTTTTTAATTTTTTATTTAGTGGAGAGTACAGTGCTGCTGCTTCTTTTACCACTTCCACAGAGAGTAAATGGGTTTACCTGGTAGCAGCATATTGTGATGGGCACACAGGATGTTGATTATTTGTGGAGGGTATAAACATACTGTCAGTCTCTTGCTGTAGCAAAGAAACTTGTCTCAAAGAGCTAAAATTTTTTCTGTGCAAAATTTTCAACTGGATTAGTTTATGCTCATGGGAATTGAGGTTTGAAAATGTTTGTCTTTAAAGTAGTAACTCTGCTAGATAAACTATAGCTTTAGTAACAGTTGCCTAAATTCCGAGGCTCGTTTCACTTTCCCACCAGCACATGTCTGGAATGGTTCAAATGGTTCTCAGTTGGAGACCACCATTAGGAGGTTTGGAGTCTGCTTTCCCTGCCCAGTGGGGCTATTTTAACATTGTGTGCACATCAGCTTGTAGCCAAAAAGTAAAAATGCAGTTGAGGAATTGCAAGCATTTAAATTCAAATGTGAATTCAAATCTTTGCAACCATGACATCATTTTTGTTTGGGTCAGCCTTTGGATGCTCGCTGCCTTATTAAGAAGAATCAGCATAATGACTTCCCATCAGTGACAGTCACGTCAGCTGCACAACCAGCAACTGTAAAAGACACTATAAGGCAAAAATACCATTCACTGGACTTTCAAACCCCAAAATTACCCCCTCACCAACATTTAGTTGCCACACTCTCTAAACTAAACACTTTCTTCCCTGACTTGGCTAAATGTAAAAACTTTCATGACATAAATTTGGTCTGTCCTGTGCCGCTCTATAAGAAAAGGAAACATGATAATTTTTTTTTTTTCTGTTATCCATTTTACCCATGTTAACACTTTGTTTTCTTTTTTCCTGTCAAATTAAAAAAAAAAGGGAAGAAACAAAACCTGTTGCTTTTACTTCAAAGTGCTGGAGGCACAGGGGATTATTTTCCTGCACCCTTCTAACTTTGAGCATTATTGAGGCATTTTGTGAATTTACAACAAGGATGAAACTCAAGAAATTTAGGTAAGGAATATGTTAAAGCAGTGTCTGGCTGTACCTTATGTTGCAGAACCACAATGCTATACATAAGGAAGCTTAGGGGAAAAAATAAAGAACAACTTCAGAGGTAAAGAATGCATACCAAGATAAATGACTCTCTGCACGGGGTGCTGCTCATGCTTAACTCTGCAACAGATACACACCAACAGACGCCACAGCTATTCAAATACAAAACAAAGAGTTTCCTTTTCATTTAGCTTGGCTGTTAACAAGAAACTCAATTTTATGCTGATGGAATCAGGCAACATGTAACGTTTTTCTGATGCTGCAGGGTATGCGTGCAGACTGAAGTGACCACCCATTACGTGTCTTGTAATGCCTAGTCTCCTGAAGCATCTCTGCCTCTTCGGGCTGAGCTACCTTGTGCCGTTGGTGATCTGAAGCAAGCTATGAACATTCAGCATTTCTGGAAATCAGACACAGATTGTCTCAAGTTGGGTGCCCCAAATCTTCAGAAAATGCTGCTAATTAGGCATTTTGCTGGAGGGTGCTCTCTGAAACCACCATGAGATAGGGTTACTGTGATTGAAGTCCCTTCTACTTTGGCATCTAATTTCAAAATGAGTGACAATAAACACAGTGCCTGATCAAAAGACATGCAAAGCATGGGGTCCCCTCCTGCTGCATATTTATATGTTGCAATGTGTTAGAAATACATTTAACTCAGTAGAAAGCATTGTAGTTTATATAAATCAGCAGTTATTGAAGAGCTAGCCAGTTCATTAGCGTGTGTGCTTCTGCGTATGTGCTGGGCTGCTGGAGGCAAAGTGTTTCTGGGGTGTCAGACCTGCAATGGTCCTCTTGCATCCTTTTCCATTAAAAGGTGTCAGCAGTTAGTTACTGAAAGCTATGCAATAGATTTTGCAAATAAAATACCTGTATCTTTGTCTTGTAACTGATTTAAAAGTATTTTTAAATCACAAGCAGAGAAACAGATATGAAACATGGACGACCTGGGGAAAACATCTTTACCTTTCAGAAATGGATGATCTTTTAGTGTCTTTTTGGAACATTTTGTGTCAATGTTGAGGAAGGAAGCTTTGTCTCTGTGGTTTTATCTAAATCAACATGTGAGAAAATAAGACCCAGTGATTCCTATGTCATTTTACCTTATAGATAAATATTATTGCATTGTGAGAGGAGAACCATGAGGCTTTATTTGCCTTCCCTAGCATTAGGACCACTGTCTGATGTGTAACCGAGAAAGTTCTCCATGTACAGAGTAAAATATTTGTATATGTCACAGTTTTACTTGAGCTGTGTGAGTGACAGAATTGTACTGTTGGAACGAGCTATGCATTTTAACTCTCTCTTGTTCTTGTATGCCTGTGAGAACAAAATTGGGAAAGCTTAGAACATATTAGAGAGAACTATATATATAAAATTATGGTCATGTGTTACAGGCCAGTGGAAGCGCTGACCAAATACGTCTCAAATATTAGCAGGCCTCCTGGAAGAATACCTATATAATTTTCCAAATTACAGAAATGGCCCATTTCAGTGTGTTAGTTTTTCCTATGTTTAGTTATTTATTTGTTCAAGGCACACCAATACTTTTTTGTGAAGTTAAATGTTAAAGCTGGGAAAATACCTGTCGAAATAGAGAAGTTACTACTTTGGGGGGATGGTGGTAAGGGGAAGGAATGCTCTTTCTCACCATCTGTTTTCCCTAGGAGGTGGCCCATGTGGAAAATTGCATGTGTAACTGTAAAGTCAACTGCTAATGAGCCACTGGAGGCAGTCTTGGAGTAGGAACAGTAAGTCTTATCAGTCTCCTGCTCATTGTGCTTTATGGACATTAATGTTTGCAATATTCCATGAGTTGGTGAAAGGTTGTTATGCAAATATTAGTCCCTTTGATATATCAGCAGCAGAGCTTAGAAACAAAATGATTTTCTCAGTCATAGGGAAAATCACTGCTGGAACTTGGTGTAACCCCTAGGGAAACTTGTTTGCCTGTCCTGTATTCACAGATGCAACAAGATGATGCTCCTGAGTGGGTTTTTTTTCCAGTGTATCCCTGTAGTGTGACACCAGCTTGCTGCATGTGCATCATACTCCACCTCTGCAGTAAGCTGTTCTGGCAACCATCTGGAGAACTACAAAAAGAAGCAACCACTGAGGGAGCCTCTCAAGCATATACTTAACTTGGAGGCCATTGGACCTGTTGTCCCATTTAAAAGTTACAGATCGAAGCAGCTTGTTCAAACAATGTATAGTCATAAGCAAGAAAGTCTAGAAATCTGGCTTTAACAAAGCTGCCATAGAAAGGTTTGCACCTCTGCAGAAGTACAGAGCCAGAGGGCAGCTGCTGCCTCCCTGCCTCATTATCAAGAGTTGTGTGTTGGCTCAGGAGGTAGCATGGATCCGCTAAACCAGAAAACCAGTGGTTATACATAATTATCAGCTCCCACTGAGCCCTGATTTGGGCACCTCGTACCCCTTCTAGCTGGAGAACTAGCATGTCGATAATATCTGCTCCTTTTACAGAGGAGAAGTGAAGCCTGGAGGAGAAAAAATAGTTCCTAATGGTAATATTTGTGAAAGTCTGGTGGAATGCAGCCGAGAGTTGTCGCGGTCGCAGACAACATGGTGGGCTATTATTTGCAGGAAAATGTGAGCAGCTCACTTCTTTTGTTGTTTACTGACTCAGATAAATTAGATTAGTCTGATGGAATAGATAAATTAGCACAGCTCACAGTATTTACATTTATGAAAGTGTTTACTCCCTGCACAGTTTGTTTATTACGCTTGCTAGAAGATAACCAGATTGACCTGAACTGCATCTATCTAGTACTTTTTAGCTGGCTTGCTCCATGGGCCTTGTTTATTTAGTGTTCCTGCAGCACTCTTCTTAACAATTTTGTCTGCCATGATCTCAAAAAGATTAGTGGACTCTTTGTTGGGTATGATAAAGAGAATATTTTTGTTCAGAAGTGTGTGATGAGACTCATTGTGTAGAGAATATTTTCTCACGTTATGCAGCTGCCTAGTGGATTAAATTCTGTTGCGGAGCCTTGATCAGATGTTTTCCGTGTCAAGCTGAAGGGTTGGTGGCATCACTGCTCACTAAATAAGTAAATCCTGAAGTGTTTAATGCAGCCCTGAAATAACGGTTTGGGACAGTGATAGTTTAAATGTAGGTAGGATGGGGAAAAGGACCCTAAGCAGGAGGAAGTTTTGACAGCAAAGACTGTGCCAAGGAACAGTGTGCTTTGTTTATATATTCCCTTTTTGTTATAGGTTTCTCATCCTCAGCAGATGAAAGGAGGTTGTGTTTTCTCTCTGTGTTAAACCTAGTGATACTATATGAAGAAACTTCTTACCCACACACTGATTTAATGAATCTGTAATTTTAGGTTTGTCTATTTGGAGAGGAGGGATTTTCCAACATTTCCTGAGGAGAGTTTCTGAAAAGCAATAACTATAATATTAAAAACCTCTAAGTCACCTTTTTCTCCTCACAGGAAATAACACAGCTTTCCTTGCATCTCTAGCAGTATTTAATTATACCCAAATTCTTACAGAATGACAAATGGCAGGTTGTCTCAGTGGTAGAAGATTTGAATTTTTAGATGTGAAATGCAGATTATGTCGGTCCTGGATTATCTGGGCTTTGCCTGTGTATTGGAGCTCTGTCAGATTTCTCCACTCACCTTTGTGCTGCAGAAGGTGCTGAAAGAAATGCTGCAAAGAGATTTGAATTTAGTAGTGGGACCGTTATGTGTGTGATGTGCTTCTGACCATGATACCTCTGCCTGATCTACTGTCTGATGCTGGACAACTCCAGTCTCCTCCATGGGGGGAGTGTGCTGGGTGGGAAGTGGTGGTAGATGCGGGTTTATTTACAACAAGCTTCCTTATTCCTTCTGTTCTCTTTATGGCCTCAGTGACTGCACACAGAACCTTCTTCGTGATGGACAGATCGTTGCATCTCGTTGGGATAGGTTTCTTTTTGAACATCTCACAGTGGAGTCTTTTTTGCAAATAGCTGCCAAAGGAAGGAGGATGCGCTGGCCAAAGCATTCTTTGGCAGGTTATTGCTACCCAATTTGCAATTTGGGTCTCCAGTTCGGAGCTTTGCTGGTATCATCTTGGTATGGTGCCAAAAAAATTGCAAGGCGTCATGTCTTTGGAGGGTTAATGGTTTGGTTCTGACAGTCTATTTCATTTGCTACAGCGAGACCTTGAGAGCCGCACTGGACCTCCAGCTCATGGTTTCTGTGTGGCAACCCACAAGTCCTGGTGGCTGAGACCTCTTGTACCAGAGCTGACCTGTCCTCTGTAGCAAGGCCAAGTGAACTGTTTGGGGTCGTTCAGCTGCAGAGAATGCCCTCCACATGAGCAGCCTGTTTGTGTGGCTGGGTTGTGCTGGGGACCTGTGTGTCTTGGGTGAAGCCAGCAGGGTGTTGGCATCGTCTCCATCTTTGCTGGAGGAGGGCAGGGAGGTTTGTTACCCACTGTCCCCTCACTAGAGCAACTCACCTTTGCAGTGCTGCGGCCAGTGGGTGCCCCCTTCCCCAAATCGTGCCTCTGCCTTCAGCAGAAGCAGTTTTCGATTAAAGCCACGGGTGTTTTCTCCCGGGAGTCACCGTCGCCGGGGGGGTCACGGGGCGGGGAGGGGCCGGGGTCGGTGGCGACAGGTGGCGCTATGAAACTGCGCAAATTTCTCCCGGTTTGGGTTTTTCTTTTTTAACCCCGTTTGATTATCAGTTTCGCTTCTCGCATTCAACCACCCTGTCTGAAATGGAAGCGTTTCCAGGCCACCTTACCTCCCCCCAGCCGGAACCGGCCGTGCCCCTCTGCTTGGCAGGCACAGAACTGGCTCTGTGGGTGCTTTTTATAGTCACCATTTGGGAAAAAAAATAAAATTGGGAGGGGGGATGGAAATCACCAGCCCATTAAAGCACTTCTTTTTGTTGTAACTGCTGGTAAATGTGAGTGCCTGCACAGATTGGGTCTGACTGAAACTCTAATCATTATGCTGCAAGAATATTTTTGATGGATTTTCAACAGCTCCAGAGTTCCTGTCAGCATCACTGTGTGGCTTTTTAACGTTCTTTCCTTTAATGGGTCCCAGGACCCATGAAAACATTCAGGTCAGTTTAGTACCTGAGTCTTCCCAAGTAATTAGCAGGTAGAATTACCTGGTAGCAGTCAGTGTTTTCTGCTGTAATCCGTCCACAGAATCTGCAGCAGAGTAATTGCTATCTCTGGCGGCCCTGCAAACATGTCTAATTTAATGTGTCAATGGGGATTTTTCTCTCTGTTTTTTCATTCCTGATGCCAGGCTGTGAATTTTCCTTTCAGAAGGCCAGACTCAAAGTGAGATGGATATATTGAACATGTGGATTTCAAGGAAATGTTTTTCCCTGCAACTGTAAATGTGTAAAAGCATTCAGAGCTCGTTCTCCTCTCCACATGACTTTTCAACAGGTTAAATAAATGTATGTAGCAGACAGATACTCAACTACGTGATCCACAGTTACTGGAGCAGATAAATGCTAAGCTGACCGCAGTGTCTCCTCGCCAGCAGTGCAGTGTTTCAGTCCTCCGGGCTTCTTTGGGGATGTTCTGGTGTTCTCTGACACTGACTCAATGATATCAACTAGTGGTGAAACACATGTGGCTTTTTAGCCTCCCCTCAGTAACCATTTGCCAGTAGAGAGGGAACAGATGGGCTTGGATCTGCTCTGAGATCAGATGTGGGCTGAGGGTATTTAAAGGATACTCCACAGGCGGGTTTTCCACCAGCATGTTCTCTGTTGGGGCTGCCTCCCTGGGTACTTCTGTGGCTGTGTTCAGGAGCATGGCTGGGTCAGAGGGATGAATTTTTCTGAACTGCTTCATTTGTCTAAATACCACTTTCTGACATGCTACTTTGGGGGGGCTGTGAGGGCTTTTTTTTTTTTTCTCTATATTGAAAAAATGTAAGGTTTTATTCTGTATGAGGGAAAACATATATTCAAAGGGTAAAAGGCGTCATCCCCAAAAGGTGGATAGAGAGATATATGTGTTATATATTCTATATAACAGATCTATAAACAGTCCTTTGAGTCTGTTCACATCATGCTATGAGTCACTGATGTTCCCTGTTTAGTTTTCGGTGAAGATCCCAGCATCTCTGTTGTAAAGGCAAAATAAAAATAAAATAAACTCATCATGAACAAACCCATTGAACATGGTTCTGAACAGTCCTGGATACACCACACACAATATTCTTACTTATTAAAGGAGAGGATCCCTGAGAACTCGAGTTGTGTTGTGTCAGGGATTGTAAGCATATGGTATAAAACTATCCTTCCTGAGAGCACGAGCAAGACCTGTTCCTTGGGTGACCTAACTCGTATTGCTAAGTTGGAGGCAGGAGACACATATTACATTAGCCACTTGATAGTATGATCTTCTCTTCCTTTATGTTTAAAAAAAATCCTTTTGGAAAGAGTAATTAGCATAGATTTGAAACACTAGGGGACTGTGATGTGCTACTCAAGGTCTTGTTTTTTGCTTTTCTTAATTTGAATTTCCCAATTTTAAAATGGAACCTTTGAAATTTAAAATACTGGTTCCAGTGGTTAGCTCTCACATATGTAAATGCTGCAATTACAGTGTAAATGGATATCAGGATAAATAATGATGGTAGAATCTACAGTTGACATATGCAGCACAATTTAATGAATTAAAGCTGTAATTTCATACAAACCCAAACTAGATCTTTTGTCTATTGAAAGATTCTACTGCTTAAATAAAACCAAAATTGTTTGCTGTCAATAGCTACATTTTTAATATTAAAAAATATTTGTATTTTGCAGCCTTAAGTCCATGCAATATAGTAATCCTTCCTTTTCAGAAGGAAGACCTATAAGTTTTATGGAGAACTCACTCCAAACTGCCTCTCTGTTGAGCAGATGAAAAATTGAGGTCCTCCTCTGGTTTAAATGGCAGTCAGAAAATCCACAGGTAATCCCTGTAACTTTTCATATAAATTTGATAACAAAAGAAAGCGTGCTACCAGTATCTCTATAACATAACTAAGCTTCATTGCATAACTCAAACCATGATGGAGATTTTGACATGCTCAGTGGCAACCTGACAGATGTGTCATAGCGTCTAATCCCCAAAAGCCCCAAAGCTCTTTGAAAATGGGTGTTTCTGAAAGACCAGATTGGAAAACATGCTGCTTTTTTTATTAAGCTTTTTCTCTCAGTGCCTGTATTACTTCCAGTGTCATCTTGTTGCCAGGCTGACTGTACGGATCTGTACTAGCTAGACTGGCAACTCTATTAGCAAAGAGGTAAAATGCATGTATAATTATGTATATTTAAACCATATATTTTATATAAATTATGTAAAAATGCAGTTGGTTTTGCTTATAGTTTGAAAAAACTAAAGTTGGGAATTTATGGCTATTTTATCCCACATTTTCCTGTTCTGTACAGATGTACCTCTGGTGTGTCCCAGCCTCACTATTTCTGGCATTTGGAGGAAAAAAAAAAAAAGAGTTAACATTAGTATGGATTTGTGAGAAGTTCAGAAAGTATCTGGAGCAATATTTGAAATGCCAGTTGTAGGGAGGAAAATAAACTATGTGTCTGAAAGCGATTGTGACAAAACGACCCCTGAATTTAAATGCAGACAGTGTTTCTAGTCTTGAGACTTGCCAGCATATCTCTAGGCCAGGCTCGTGGGAGACTGAAAGGAGGTTTCATTGCAACATCACCATGTTCTATAGATTGTGCTCTGTGGCATCTCCGTTATTTGGATGACATCCACAGTTGGTAAAAAGAGAAAATTGGGCCAGTTTACATTCTGTTACAGAGCAGCTTCCTGGATGACAGAATAATTTCCAATCAAAGTGCCCTGGATTACTCCCTGCTGTGAGCTAATAGGGTGCTAATTAGCATATTTCATTTATTTACTTAACTGGGATAAAAACAATTGGGCACAGGTCCCATTTACAATGGTTTCCTAGGGAAGCTGCAAACTGCTGTAAGTGTAACCACGCTGCATTAAAAAGATATAAGCTCACATAAACATAACGTGCAGGCTGAACACAAACTGGCATGGCTGTCCAATCACCTCATACACTGAGAGCGGTTTAGAACATTAAATAAAGCTGTATTTCTGTTTCCTTCAAGTCTTTAAGTGGGCTAAATGAAATTAGAGCGGCATTTGGACAATCTTTGCAGGTCCGCTGGTGACAGTACTGAACAAGTGATGCGCTGTGGACAGCATCATGCTTAGCATTGTGCTCTCTTGTGTTCGTTAATGCTTTAATATCTCATGACTATTAACAGTATTGAAGGCACTGGCAGATACTAGATTACTCATGAAACATGTGTTGGGAACTGTTGTCCCACAATTTTTTTCCGACTTGTGAATGTATATTCTTTGAGTTTGTAGGGGGTGAGGCAGGAAGAAAAACTCTTCTACTCTGCTGAACAAAAGTCTCTTTCCAAGTTGTTTGACATTTTAAAACATATCTTTGCATTTTTATATCTTAAGCAAGAGTTTTACTTAGGATGAAATTCCTTATCCATTTTGATTCACATTCTGCTTAGTTATGAAAATCTGGATTTGCCTTAAGGCACTATAATATCTCTCTGCATCTGGGAGGCAAGTTCATTAAATGAAATGGAGAGATTTTGAGATCAAGAGACCTGGGGTCTGCTTCTGCCCTCTTTACATCTTATTGTGTGACATTGAGTAGTCTGCCTTTCCATTCCTCATTTTCCTTATCCATAAACCGGAGAGAATAATGCTTTATCCTGCCCTTCTTAAAATGCTTTAATATTCTCAATTGGAAGATGTTTTTAGGCAAAGATGTGTTAACCCCCATCCCAAACACCACTTCAGTATACAGTAACCTCTGACTAGACTATTTGTGTCACGATCTACTTTTTATCGCTTGTCTTGTTTCCAAATTCAGCCAGTACTAGGGTTGTCAGGCTTATTACAATCGTTCTGATTTGTGTGATCTGCCTGCCTTCCTCTCCAGCTAATCTGGGAGGCCCCTCTCATTTTTATTTTTTTTTTCCTCTGGGAGAATGTTGTTCTTAGTTTTCCATGACTCAAAAAGGCCCTGAGCTGGAAAAGAGCGATTCTAGAGCATACATTTCCTGTACTACTTTGAAAGAAATGCCACTGTGGAAGAATATTGCCTTGCTGCAATTTCTGTGCTTGTAAAACACATTTGGAGCAGCCAAGGATAACAGTTTATAAACCAATTAGAACTGAGATCTGAGCATTGAAGGAGACAAGACCTTGTGTCAGGCTAGTAAGATGTGCTCACCACGAGGTACATATTTTTGTGTTGTTAGAGTTACCGTATATCCTATAAAAATCATCTCCACCATTTGGTACCTGCCTGCTCCTGGGGTAGTGCAATACTATTCATCTTTTCTGATGCAGTGGTATGCCTGGCAGAAATAAATACAGTTCTGTAAGTATATGTGATTGTTATGAGTGCCAAAGGGAATTTAAACATGAAATGCAACTTTCTTTATTTTGTTCCACCCAGACCCACCTGAACATTGTGACAAAGTGAATGGAGGCACCCACTGAGGACTAGCCTCACAATTTGAGTGCATTCACTAGCCACTGGCATTGCTACAGTGTACTGGCATAAATTCAGGAAAAAGTAAAAGTTTAAAAAAAAAATATTCCCCAAGGCTTGTGAATTCATGACCACAGGCCCAGAAATGGGACTGTTGATCTGTGTGCAGAAGAAACTACTGGTCGTGTTTCTAGGGCCATTTGAATTCCATCAGGGGCCAAAAATCTGGATGATAGTTCTGTATAATTTTAGTGTGTACCATGTTGGAGAGCTCATCATTGGTGAGTGAACCAATTTTTCAGTAATCTTTGTCACAGCAGGCAAGATAGAAATTGGTCTGTAATTTGTAATCATTACTTCTTTGCTTGAGATTAATCCTGGATCACCCACAGTGAAAAAAGATGCCTCCTAACCTCAGGAAGGACCATTCTCCATTTAGAAGGCCACCGAGGCTTGCTGTTCACAAAGCACACTTTGTCTTGACCATCCTTCTTTTTTATGTCAGATGAACTTTTATCTATGTTCTGCTTTTCTCTACAAGACTGAATATTCCAGACTTTTTACATGAAGCGATTTTTCTCAGTTTTTGGCACTGTGAAAGAGATTGGAAGGTGGTGTAGGGGGGAGAGCTTTGGAGTTCTACTATTGATATATTTTTCAGAAGGAACAAAAAAAAAATGTGCTGTAATGCACACAAGTGGATGTGGGAAGTGAATAGAAATAACCTTTATTAACATAGAAAGGCTGTACTTACTGCCAGGTAGTTAATATAAGGAATTTGGGCTAAAGGATACTGTGATTCTAAAGATCTGAGTTGGCTTCTGAAAGCAAAGCATTGACAAAGCAGCCCAGCTAGTCCGGCAGTGTACTATATATAGTGAAACCTGTGTGCTGGAAAGCCTCTGATATTCAAAAAGATTCCTTAACTGACCTCTTTAAGGCAGCACCAAGGTTTCTTACACAATACTTGGGGTTGGGTGTTTTTTTTGGTTTGGGTTTTTTTTTCCCCAGTTAAAAGCCACCTTCATTTGGTCATTGATTCTCCTCCTTCCCCCTCCACTCCTGTCTTTCCTTACACAGACTAAAGGAAGCCCTGGCCTAGAGTTTCATGTTCTGACGTAAAATGCTTTTCAGTTGAAATCCTGTTTGCATTAATATTGAAGGGCTTTGGAATAAGAGATAACAGGAAAAGGGAAAAAAAAAAAGGTATGTGAATAGGTTTCAGGGATGGCAGTGGGGGACCAACATGGGAAGCAGTAAGTGTGGTTGTCAGGTGTTGCATTTCCCGTGAGGACAGGTAAATATTAAAACCATTGTATGTTCTTGATTACTCCTGTTGAAGAATGATAAATTCCATGTAGGAGGGGTGCAAGAAATCTCCTGTGGTACTTAGGGCAGTGAAGAGCCTATTTTATGACAAACAGCACAAAGGAAAAAGTTATGTAAGCTGAAAGGCAATGTTCAAATGCCAGCAAAGAGATGAGAGTGGCCTGCAATGAGAGGAGGAAGGAAAGGTTTCATACAGTCATGTACCGTCATTGGTATAGCCACATACATATGCGGCAGTGTAGAACATAGGGTGGTATAAACCTCATGGAATCTTCTAGGAGGTCCTTTCCAGTATATTTCCTATACTGTTGTGGTCCTAAATACCAGAGTTCATGTAATTTTCTTGGACTGGGATAAAATGTCAGAATAATGTTTTGAGATCTCAGTTTTCAAAGAGTGAGCATGTGAATTGAAATACATATGTAACTTAACACAAGCTTTAGGATTAGGAATCTTTGAATAGCTTGTTTTGGTTAACTTCTCTCTTGATCTGTAAACATCAGAGTTACTGAGCTTACTATAAAGAGAGAAGCATGAAATACTGGAAAAAATGCCTTATGTAAATTACTGCTTATGTCTTATTGACTACTTCTATTTAATTGAGAAGTTAGAAGCATCTGCCTTGTGCTTCAGATTTAAGATAATTCCAGAAAGGGGAAATGGCAAATTTTGATTTTTCTAATACGTGCATTGGACCCACTAATTGAAAATGAATTATTGGAGTGTCACTGGAGGGCTGCAACTTGATTTTGATTTTCATTTGTGTTTCTGTTTGATGTGGGATGTGTATATTTAACTGAACTGAGCTCCATAAAGAAGTTATGAGAAACTTGGCACCTTTTTTACATGTATGAGAGACACTTCTTTGACTGGGATGTCTAACTGGTCTGGAGACTTACTGAGATGACCTTCATTTATCCTTTGTGATACTGTGTTCTGTTATGGGTTTCTCAGAGCCCTTCCTGATAGATCTGTTTTATTTGATTATGCACCAAGACAAGAGAGAGAATAAAGGTTTGGATAGTTAGCAATAAGGTCTGTGGCTCTGACAGGGGCCAAGTGTTGGTCTTCTCTTTGTCCCGCTCCTCGCTCTGAATAAAGGGGTGCCCCTCACAAGGGACAGGGTAAGGGCGCGCTGAGGGTACTAATGCTGGCAGATACTTGGAGCGTGGATTGAATGTGTAAGTAAGTACCCTCTGTCTCTGCTTCTTCTCTCTTTGGGCTCCAGGAACACAACAGGAGTTCAGCAAAAATTAATGGAAGCTGAACAAAGAGTATCTGTTTCTGTCCCCTTTCTCCAAATATTTCTGAGGTACAATGCTTTTGCATGCTGGTCCTTGCTGCCTGATATGTCTGCACATCTTAACTCAGGGATGTGTAGTTGAGAGAAAAAAAGCTCTTCCTGGCTCTAGGTAACTTCTAATGTGTATGTTTCTATACAAAAATTGGGGAAGGGGAGCATTGTGGCAGCAGGATGAGTGCTCAGAGGAGACAACTGGACATTCATGAACTAATGAAGTTTGTCTGTTTCTGCTTCCATGCACACAAGAGATGTACTCAGATACATTTACTTAATTAATTTTTTGCTATTGTCTCATTTTCTGTGTTCCTTTGTTGTCTGATCAATCTTCTTGTTATTTGAGCTTCCTCTTTTTCTTCTGCTGAAACCGATATATGCATAAGCTGTAGCAAAGATAGCTGAATATTTGAGATTTTGCATCTGTGACTCATTCTACTGTGAACTGAATATATTATTTTCTTAGCCTCTTTACCCTTTAGAAAAGCATTGATAGATATTTTTTCCCTTTAATTTAACAAGCCTCACCTCTGATTAAAGAATGTTTCGGGGGAAAAAAACCCCTGTGGCTTAATTTTTATATTTCAAAATTTGGTAATTTCAGTGAATTATTGCTGGATGTTTTTCTGTATACATCCTCCTAAAAATCAAATTCATAACCCCACTTGATCTACTACATAGCACCTTAATTCTTTTACATTTCAAAAGAGAAAGTATGACAAAATAAACCCCAGGATAGATAGAAAATAAATCTGCCAAATTTCAGTTTTGGTTCTGGAAAAATAATCTCAATCTGCATAGGCTTGTGTTTTGTGCTGCCTGCAGGACTGTGTTTCTTTTTCTCCATCATGTAAGTCCTGTGTTACCTTTTGCAGACTCAAGAAGCAGCGGCATAACTTCCTGGGGAGTCAGGAACCCTCTTCCCTGTCATTGACCTTCAGCAAATCCTGCCTCCCATTTCTGTCTCTCTCCTAATTCCATGTCAAGGTGTTCAGAACAGGGACCTTGGTCTGGAGAGTGCCTCTCCCAGCGCAGTCCTGCTCTATCCAAACTCCAGGCTGCTGCTGCCAAACAAACTGTAACTTTTTTTGTTTGGCTGGTGGATGTTTTTGTCTAGGAGTGCTTCAGGAGTACGGTGCAATGGCAGCATTGACAGCTGTGAATTGTGTAGTACCTGCTACTTGTAAGCAGCTCCGGCAGAGGCTCATTCGGCTTTGTGGATACCAGCTTTTACTTTTGCATTGTTAGTTGGAGAGCTAAATGCTTTCTACCCTGATGCAAAATGAAGTTTGTGTTTTTCCTTAGTGCAGCAAATGACCATGACTTTTAAAATGCTAGCAGCTGACACTGTCGTGACTTCCATATGCAGAGAGATTTTTATAACTCATACTTTCTATTAATACTATTTTCCTCGTAAGGTGATGGTTCTCAATTGTATACAAGGATGTATAGTAATGGATATTTTTTTCTTTATACTTTATCAGAAGTCTTCATGCATCTATCCTTTTGTAAATATATGAAGCTGTAGAGAGAAAAGCAAAGCCACAAAGAGAATTGTTAAATCAGACTTGATGTGCTTTGCCAAACAAAGGAAAAGTTCAAACTGCATTGTAGATATAGTGCAAATGAATTTCTTTGCAGCCATGGACACTCATCTGTGGTCTAATAAAGACCATTCTAATTCTGTCCTTTCTTCAAGACTTTACAGCCCTGTCTGTGTGTCTGGGAATCCTTATCAGGATCTGGGCAGACAGGATGAGAACCTGGATCACCTTGGGAAAGTTGGCCAGGATCCGAAGCAGCGCTAATCACAGGCCATTTCAAATAGCCTACCGAAAAAATAGTGTGCTGGATTAGAGGATAATATTTTAAATAAGAACTCAAATGCTCCTCATCATGTGAACTCTTCCTTTGAAAACTATCAAAAAATTAATACAGTTACAATATGTTTGAAAGTGCTGGGGGAGGAAGAAAAAATGATAGTGTTCACAAAGACTAATTGAAGCAGAGAGATAGGTATCTTTCTGAATGTTCCATTTATTATTTTTCACCACTTGTTTTATTAACGTGCATCTAGAGTTACATGTTGCTTTAATCTCCTTGATTAAGACTTGCTGAAAGGGTCTGTCATTATTTATTGTCTGAGTGCCTCAGGTCCCACTTTTTGTTTTACATTAGCTGTGCCAACTACGTCTGACTTTACTAGAACTACAGTATTTCCTTTTAAAGTTTAGTAGGTCTCTTTTTTAAAAAAAAACCCAGAACAAACCAAAACAGCAGAAAAGAAAATCCTTTGCATGAGCAAATAATATCTTAAGGCAGAAGACACCACTTTCCTGCAACTGATATACAGCAAATTTTTTTTGAACAGTTTTTCTCAGATGTTTTCCACACCCTTTTCAAACAGGGTCACTGTATTAACTTTGCTGATGAAATGCAAGTTTTGCTCCCCTCTAGTAAATACCTGTGTTCAGAGGTGAGATACATTGTCTCTTCTGTTGGAAAGAGTTAACTCAGCTTGCCAGTGCTTTGCTGCTGAGCCACATTTAAGTAGTTCATTGGGGCATTGTGACTGTAAATGAGATATAGCATCCTGACAACTGTTCATGATTTTTTTCATAAATAAATAAAACTGCATCAGAAGACATTCTACTTCTAAGGANCCAAGTCCCTGCAAACAAATGCACAAGAGTTTACTATGATTTCAGCCCAAGAGGGGAAAATATGTTTTTAATGTAGGATTTTTTTTTTCCCCCTGTCAGTGAGTTCAGGAAGATACTTAACAGGAGAATGAAAGAAAGGTCCATTGTAAGGGTACCTAACTCATCATTACCACATGCATGCTGTTCACAAAACACATGCTACTATTTCTGCTGGACTGTTGTCTTTTGATATCATAAACTTGAATTTTAAATCCCCCACCCCCACCCCACCCAAATTGGCTGTTATATTCAGGGGTGTATTTAGAATGATATAATTTAAAGAATATTTCTAACATATGGTAGAAGTATTTGTATGCATGCAGATACCACCCTGGATCCCAAATCTAGCTATTAGATACCACATTTTGATTTTTCTTTGTGTGTGTGTGTATCAGAGAGAGAGATTCCAGTTATGAAAGACTCAGTTTTAATACCTATTGGTTAGGGAACATGAGATCTGCTTGGAGAATTGGTAGCTAAAAAATGCCATTTAAATATTCTGCTCTGTTAATGCTTTGGGTTAATAAAAGCTGCTGTAAGAAAATATTTTAGGATATAGATATTTAGCGCAGTTGGATTACTTTTGACAACAGTGCAAGGAATCCATTCAAAGCTGATTTCCCCCTTTTGTTCACTGAGGACCTGCAGAATCTAAGATAAAAATGGCAGTTGTCCTCAGGGCACCCTGAGGCATGTCATTAAAATTGGAATTTGATCCTCTTTTCATGGTTACTTGGGACAATCAACCACAGCAAACCTGAAAACTCATCAGTTTTCGAAAATATGACATGCCCTTGACTTTGTCAGTTTGGATTCAGTGTGCAAGATTTGAGTATTTCAAAATCCCTTTAGATGTCACTCTGTCTTCAAGAATATAAACATCGTGCCTTGTACTATATAAAAGGCACTGTACTTCTAAATATTTCTGAGTGCTTACTCTATTTATGACAAGGGAAAAACTAAATTATAGTCATTGAAGTAAAATGCTTTATTAATTGAGAATTTTGAACACTACTAATTGTAATAAATAGACACATATGGAGTCCAGTTCTTTTTAACTATTGAAATAATGGTTTAATGAAAAATTAGAGTGTTTCAAGTAATATGGAGCTTTCTAAAGCTGTCTGAAACTATCCATTCTACCTGTCTCTGTATTTCTAGCTGATAGCTGTGATTTTCAAAAAGATCTGGCAAATGGATGCAGCACAGCATTTTGCTGTTTATTCCTCTGTACCTGGCCTCTTACTGCTTGGAAGCACCTTGCCTCACACCCATCCAGCCTCTCAGGCTTTAAGAATTTGCACACATTTTCATATGTACTTTTTTTTTTTTTCAATAGCAGAATAATCACTATTTGTGTTCCCTGCAACTGGGCTGCCAGAAAACTGTTTTGTCTCCATGGCAGAGAAACCATGAGCTGGCCATTTTGCCATCACTGCAGCTTGCCATCGGGAGCTCACTGATGCTTGATGCGCTGGAAGCCATATGGCCTCCCTGCTCTGCTCTTCCTCTTGCTGCTCCCCTGAAAGTTGCTCCCCTGAAAGTTGCAAGTGGAGAAGGACCAGCTGCTGACACCAAGGACAAGCTGGGCCTTTGTTCAAGAGAGGAACAGTGATGGCAAGAGACCTTCAGCTGTACCTCAGTTCCCCCCTCCCAGTCATTTTCCTTCCAGCTACCTCCTGTCCTTGGACTTTCTGCAGTATGCACGTGCTCCTTCCTTCTGTTTTGGGTTGGGTTTCTTTTTTTTGGTACGCCTCTTTTTACATAGTCTGTAAACTAAAGTTCCTAGTTAATATGCAGATTATTTGTAACTGCAAATCAGTTCATTTAATAATTGGCATAAAAGTGTTTACACATGGAGCAGCACAAAACTTGGCAGTACTAGACAGGAGGAGGTTTCGGTGCCTAATCCCCACCAGGCACATGGGTTAAGGTGTTTACTGGCGCCATTTGTGTGGGAAGAAGAAACCTTGCCTGTTCATGTGGAAATTCCTAATTGCTTTCTTCATTTTGACAGATTTATGGGTTACAGTGAAACATAATTGCAAGTAACATAGCAAAGTAACACTCTGAAGAGCACCTGTAGTGTTGCTATTATAAATAGGACTACTAACATACAGTGTTGATTATTCTAAAAGTGCATTCATCTCAAGTTCTCAATTTTTCTTGCTGTACAGGTTAGTCTCTTGGTCTTCTGCTTCAGTGTGCAGAATTCCTTCAGTCTTCAGCCCAGATGGGTAACATCTGTTGTCTCACTTCTGTTGTTCAACACTGAAATGGTTAGTAGGATGTGCTAGAGGCAAGTGAGTACCTAGTAACCTGTTACTTGTCCTGAATTTCCACTCTCATAATTTAAATTAATCCCTGGGTTTTTTGAGAACTCTCTGCTTTGTAAAGTTGTCCTCTACAGAAAGTTGTTGGACTTTGTAAGACAGAATAAAATAAAATTGAGCCTCTGGCAGCTGAGAAAAGTATGCATCTACATGCTCTGCAACATGCTGGAAAAAAAGAGACCCTTGGATCTTCTGTGATGCCCATGTCAGTGGTGTGACTTGAGGAGCTTCAGGTAGATAAATAAGGGAAGGAACCATGACCTAAGGTTGGAAGAGGTCATGGAGGTTGATGTATAAGACACCTCTGCTGTCTGCCTGCTTCAAATAGTGACTCTTCATTTGCAACAGCCGACAAATTATCCTATTTCTTTTAGACTTCGTGTCCTTCTCTATAAATCGAAAATGTTTCTGCATTTAAAATAAGTTTCTCTGGCAGAATGCTGTAGGAACAGGAACTTTTGCAGACACTTTTTAAATCTCCTTAGAATTAGTTATGATGAGGACATACAGGGAATATCTATTGTATTTGTTCTAAAACCTTATAGGAATATAGTAGTTGATGAATTGGTGTCTACTAAAGAAATAAAGGAACCTGCTCAAGGGGGTAAGCAGTTCTCTGATTTAAAATGATGCAGTTCTCTCTCTTCACTGTATGCTGCATCAGGAAGGCTTTGCAGACCTGGCTTTGGTCTGGTCCAGTCCATTCTCTGCACCCGAGATGTGGAGGGGTCTGTGCGCTCCCAGGGAGGTCTCCCACCATCTCAGTCACTCTGGTAGCCTCATGTTCAGTGCAATCCTGGTTCAAGCTTTGTTAGAGAGGAGGTAGTATTCATTTGAAAAGAACTGGACAATGCCCACACTTACATCTATAGTACATCACAGGATTTTTTTTCCCAGAGCTCTGAGGTCAAGACCATTGTGTCTACAGAGAATAAGAGTGAAATTTTAGCAAGTCTGAGGCTGGATGTGATGGTCTAATAAAAGGAATAGTAGCAGTGTGCCTGATGATGGCACACATGAAAATGCCTTTGTTTGTGCCAAATTTTGCTGAGGGGAAAGTCAGACCTGTGAACTTTTGGTTTTCAAAATCCTTCAAAACATTCTGCCAGCAGACTGGCCCCTGACAAGTTGTGCTGAGTTGGAAAACCTGTCTACAGGAGTGCTTGATGAGTAATGCAGGTGCAAGGACCCAAATGGAAGAAAGATTTACTAGGAATTGGAAGGATGACTACAGGTGTGTAAATGGTTGTGCTTCCAGTGGTAGTTGACTTCATGTTGGATTAAAGAGGAGGTGTGCTGACCTAAGTTTGTTTCTCCTTAAAATTTATAATGACGTGCTGTTTGTTACATTTCATGGGAGGAGAAATGTTCATGGGGATTATTTGAGAACTAGTTGATTTTTTTTTTTTAATTGGGCATTATGATTGTGGCTAGTGCTTGAGAGGAAGGTGAGAGGAATGGAGATTAAAGTTGTATTTTTCTATGTATTTTAATTACTAAAGTTTATTTGCATTTATACATTTGGATGTTCACAGAATGGTTTGGGCTGGAAGAGACCTTAAAAGATCATTTAATTCCAACCCTTCTCCAACAATCTCCACTAGACCAGGTTGCTCTAAAACAAAATCCATAAACTAATGAAAGTATCCTAAACTAACATTAAAAAAATCTGATTTAAATAGGAAGGAAGCATGTAACTTGAAATTTATTTAAACATTCTACATTATCTTAAACAGCACCTGAGTAGCAGCACTGGGGAACAAAAAAACCAAACTGGCTGTTAAAGATGACCAGGGTGGGGGGAAGTGAGTGTGGGAAGCTATCAATAATAATCACCTTTTAAATTAAAGGCTGATTTTTTTTTCAACACAAAATGCACGTCTGTTGCATCATTGCTTGTCTCATGCTGTATTTCTGTTTTTCAAAATGTGACCCCTTGAGTTCATATGGTAGCAGAGAATTTAAGATTTCATCAATCGTAAGGAGAATTTCTAGGTTGCAAAGGAAAGCTTGAGAAAATTGTGCTCAAATGTGAAAAAATGAACTGTGAAAAATGTTCAAAATGAGGACATACTTATAAGAAGCTTTACGTAGCTTATTTTAAAGTACAAATTTTTAAAGTAATTTCGGTATTTTTTCACCTTTCTTATTTATCTTTTGTTTACTAGTATTTAGCATTAATTTTGGAAGGGTTTGAATTTGTTGTCAGAATGTTTTCATGAAACTAAAGTGTATCTGCAATAATCCTATTGACCTTGAATAAGACTTCCACTCGTTCTGCTTGCTTTGCTTGTTCCCTCTTTCACAGGACTGTTTTGTCCTTTTTTTATAAACACAGAGGGTTTTTTCACTCTCCGAGCTCCGTGCCACCGCGCTCAGTATCTCATAAGAGGCAGTGAAGGTACATATGCATGGTAGTATACTGAATGTTATGTATTTGATACCATCCATTAAAAATTGAAAATACAATGCAAACTCCTGAATAAATTCTGCTGTTACAAATCATATATTTGGATTGCAGTTGCTGTGAGACTGAGCCCTTACAGATTCTTAAACTTTCCTCAGGATAATTTTAAAGCTTCACTCAGCCTAGGATTTTAGCTTAAATCTGTTAAACAGAAAGGTCTTAAGACTGTCTGTCAGAGTTTTCTGTAGACAGTAACGTAAATACTGGGCTTACTCAAATACTGGCCTCACTGGAATCTGAGTATCTTCAGCAAGGTGCTTCAGGGCAAGATCTGAATCTAATATTAAAGATAAAATATTGATTGTTTAGATTTCTTGCTGGGAAAACTCATTAGCATTTTAATATCAATGCATGTGTATTTCCATATGACATTCTTTTAATTTATATTTGGTCAATATGAAAAAGCCCTTCTTCTGAGCCTCAGAAATTCCTATCCTTAATTTTAAAGAGACATAGTTTTAGTTCTGTGACCTTTATCATAGCTACAGTGAAGAGTAAATCTCATTCAAAGCATTTAAATGAGATCAGACATAACCTACAGTGGAGGTAGAACGGAGACTCGGTTCTTTTTGTAGTGCATCTGATACCCAAACCTCACCTTCAGCCCTCTGCTGCTACAGCGTGACATACGTGTGTTCCGATACCAAGCTAAAGCAGGATTAATGCAGGTGGCTGTGCTCTGGAATCACTGCAAATGAAATCCAAATCCAATGCACAAAAAACAAGTGTTCCCTTGAAATTTTAGTGGAAGCATTTTCTTCACATCCTAATGGCAGCAGCACTTTGCTGTTGGAACGACAGTAGTATGCAGCAAAGACGGCATTGGTAATTTGCATTAATACTAGTTACATATGGAACTTTTTGGTGCTTTTATCATGTTAAGCCTTGCTTTGGTAAAGCACTGATTAATTATTGCTGGTATGATTTAGTTTTGATCCATTTATTTTTTCTGACAGCAAAAAAGTAGATGTAAAACCATTTAATTATGAATATGTACTGAGGGATATTTTATTAAAATTGAAAAAGACCTTTTTTTTTACAATAGAACTGTGAATTCTGAAGCCTTAGATGATGTTTGTTTTATCTACTGTATTGAATTTCCACCTTAGTTAAGGATTTTATGATGGAAGGGAAATAGCTTGGTATCCTAGCTAAAAATGGTGTTGTAGAGCACATTATGTGAATGTACTGATTGGGTAATGAGGAGTTTGTAAACTTCTAAAGTATATAATTCTTCTCCTAGGTTCTTATCTATATGGATTTTTATGTCTCTAAGTACTTCGTGATCAGTAAATAATAAATTCAATTTACTGAATAGAAGTTTTGTCACTTAGAAATAATCACTTGGAATATATATTTTTAATTGGCATCAATGGCACATTTCCCAGGGAGCATAACAAACTGGATCATTTAATAGATGCCCAATCTCTCCATCCATCTATCTATCAGTGCAGCACATGATGTTTTGACTTTAATATGGTAATTATCTCAGGCTGACTTCAGAGGAAGAAGCTGCCACCCACACAGCAGTGCTTAATTACTTTAGACTTCGGTTTGCCAAGAGAAAAATTGACTTTTTTTTGCACATTGCATGGAATTGAAATGATTTCATTGTCATTTTATTTGAAATGCAGCCTGACATCACCATGGCATCATGGGAAAGAGAATGCAAAATTTCTCTGAAATTCTTAAAATAGGCTGAAAGCTGCCTTATTTTAATGGTTTTCTATGAAGGCTGTGTTCACATTCCTTGAATGTTAATGATGAGCTGCTTCAGCTTATGGGAGGAATTTTTTTCTGTGAATACATTTCATTTGCAAGCCAATGAATGCAGTTTTTTTAAAAGTTGCCAAAACCTGATACAAAGTTTGGCATTTTAAGGGCAGGTGACTCAAAATAATGCTTGCACACCGTACAGTTTGAGAACATAACCTAGAAGATGAAAGAGATAATGAATTAATGGTAGTGTATGGGGCAGCTTTGGAATCAAATAAGGATTTTTTTTGTCACTGACAATCACAGCTATTATGAAACAAGATGAGAAGGTTGCGTGTGTGTGTTTCCAGCAACTTGAATATCTATGAAAATTAGTACAAGGTTTTATGTATATGTTGTTAAACATGCTGCTAATTGATTTGCCACACAAATACCGGAGGCAACCTGCTTGAATTAAATACTGTAGACAGGTTTCTGTGCTCAAAAGAGGAGCACTTGATTCCTAGATGTCTTATCCTATGTCCGCTGAAGACAAAGGGCTGTTTTGGGATTGATTTCAAAGGCTTTACTGGATCTCCTGTAACAACTAATGCCAGCGGCGCTAAAATCCTAGAAGCCTAGGGGACTGGAGAGGAGATGAAGCAGACCGGTAGCCTGGGTCCCAGAGGGAAAAGCTCTTTGTTGCCAGGGTAGAAAGCAAAATCTGGGGTCTGGGCTCTGATGCCTCCCAGTGTGCTCTGTGGGTGGACAGCACTTTGCAGGGCTGCGAGTGATGCTGATGAGGTCTGAAAATATGTAAAGCAGTATTTCTTTAACTCTGTGGCACGTTGGGTGGCTGTGAGCAGTTGTAGGTTGTGGCCAGTGTTTGGGCAGTATATTCTATGCATATTTCACTTGGCGATGTGCACAGAGCTGAGGCAGGGAAAAGCATGCTCATGTATCTGTATCAAGATCCATAATAAATCTTCACGTGGTGAATGCTGGCAGTCTTGCTGTTATAATTTTACCCTCAACAAGAAAACTCAATATACTGTCTTCCCAAATGGCAAATAAATAACTTTGAAACTTTCCATTTTAAGGTAGCATGCATCTTCTTTTGGTTTAGACATCTATATAGTAAAGACTCACTGAAATTATTTCATCGTCACATACGCTCTTCACAAAAGAAGAATGCAGAGAAGCCTTTTGAAATAAATCTGGTGACACTAGAGAGTTTACAAATACTAGCATATTAATATACAGCTAAAATAATAATAAAAAACACCATGCTGCTAAAGATGTTTAGTATTATCCGCTCGCTGCGGGAGTTTATTAGAAACTCCAGCTTTCTTTTATTAAAATTTCAATTGGCTTGGTGAATGAGATCCTATGTTAGTGTCATAAAGTGAGAAGCCAGAAGGAGAGGATATTGGCATTTAAGTGCAGATTTCATTTTGAAATAGTGTGTATTATACCAGAATACTACATTTCACAAATATTACATATTAGTGGTGTTAGAAATAGTTGCACTGATTTCTATATTCATCAAATTGTCGTTGTTTTCTGTGCCATCTGGTAGTTTATACATGTCATTTTTAAATATAACCTAAGAGGTTTTTAATATAACTATAAATGGAAAACAAATCCAACATAGTTCTGTGAACTATCTGTGCTTCTCATAGATGATCTCCCAGATTTGACTTTGGTGTCAAGGAACAAACTTTAAACCAAAAGGCTGGATTTTCTAAGCCATGATAGGAAGGTCATGGATTTAAATTTGAAAATTGTAACTTTTTAGATATGTGATTTAATAGTGATTTTCATTTGTAACTGCTCAGCGTTTTTTTCACCTACATTCTCACTTATGCAAAACAGCCAAGGTACTGAGACAGCTTACCTCAACTTTTTTTTTTCTTTTTGAAAACTGATCCCTGAATTCCCTGCTTAACTCCTCCAATGACACTGAGCTTTGGTGAGTAGTATTGTATAATGATGCTATAAGCACTGACTGCTGCATATTGGGCTTTGTATTTCCTGGCATCTTCAAAGAAGGTGTGCTAGAAAAGAACAAATGGCCAGACAGTATGCAGGGAAATAGGTGGGGTGTGCTTATCACTCCTCTCTGGCCTTCCCAGAATTATTCTCCTTTGTGTATGCTTACAGTGACTGGTCTGCATCAGTCGTTTCAAACATGCTGGGGGTGGCAGTGGGTGAATAGAGGGGTCCAGTGAAACCATAACTGCAGGATTAGTAAGGGAGGAACATAGTTCTGCTCTCCCATTTCTGCCCAGTGATGAAATGACTTGAGCAAAGAGGTAGTTTAAGCTTTATCCCACCTAGGAGTCCACAGAAGGACTGTTAAGTTGTGGGTGATTTTGAGACTCAGTGGGTTTGTGTGTATATATATGGATGTACACGCAATATAAGTTCAAATCTCAGGTTTGAACCTTAGCTTTTTGAGAGCATCTCTGAGCTGCTCTTTTATTCTGAATCGGTATTTTTCCTTACTTTTTTTTTTGGTTTTCAGGTAATATAACTTTGGTGGTCTCAGTGCACTGACATCTGGACATGTTGCAAAACAGTCATAAGTTAGCCCACAGGCTTCCACATACTGGTGTAATTAACTTAAGATTATTTTTTTTTCTTTTCTATTTTATTTTTAAAGAGATTCCTCTGTTCTGTTGTTTGTGATTGGATAATCAGTGTTTCATTACTGGCTGAAGTGTTGCTTTAAAAGTTGATGGCACCAACAACTCAATCCAGCTGGAACCCTCCATGATGGAGGGGGGAAAAAAACCTCTCTCACATCCCCCCATCTGGATTCTTCAAGACACAGCGAGAAGTTTGCACTTCTGCAGCTGCAGTTCTTTCATGACAGGTTCTGTAAATTTTACACATGGCTGCCTGCTTGGAAAATATTTTCCAGATTTGCATGTTTACAGCATTGACATGTGAAGCTGAGGAGCCTTCCTTCTCGATTATGGCACAAGTACTCACAGATTGCACACTAACTTTATAAAATCTGGAAATGGATCATTTACAACTTTCAAACAAATCAAAGTGCCCTTTGATCTTGACTCCAAGTTTCCTTAGGAGCAACAAATACAAATAACTTTTTTGGTGTTTTTCCCTAAATATGGACACTATTAATGTAATTCTTGCATCTCTCTGGAAAGTCAGGCAACACATTTAATTCATTTTTGTTTCAAAGTGTATGTCCTTGGACGAGAAACATTAATTCATCAAATGTAGGCACTACTGAGAACACTCTGTGTCTCGTAAGTGAGCTGTAAAGGCTGTAGAACTCGGCAAGACACGCCTTGGTCCTTCCTTTATTCCTTCCTACTCGGTTTCACTAATGTCATCACAAATTTGGAATAGCTTTGTTGGAGGGAAAAAAAAAGGACAATGCAAGCTCTGTGGAAATCTTTAGTTACTCTGATGCAAATTAATTTATCCCATAACCTTTTATTACATTTTTCTGATTCCTACATAAGCACTAAACAGTTTTTGTGGTTATAAACGTTTCTAAACCAAACATTAAAAATGGATGTTATTGGAAGTGTAAAAAATCTGCAACAATTACAGAACGCTTGAATTTTAAAATACTGCATTCCAGCAATCATCATCTGTGATGAGCTTCAAGTCACCATATTCCCTATAGTCACTATTTTCCTGGGCCCATCATTTATTATAACTTGAGTTATGTTTTAAGATATCTTTTTGAAAGCTATAAAAGTTTAAAAAGAAAAACTACAGCTTGCTGGCAAAAGAAATATGCATCATTTATTAACACTGGTGGAAAAGATATTTTTATTTTTGTTAGATGTTGCTATTTTGGAAGCAGGTACTTGTGTTGCTTGCGTCTTGCCTGACTGCTTTCCATGGTGCAGTATCCTCAGTATTTTCTTAATATTAGTCATGATGCTGCCTGAAATATTTTACTTTTATAACAGATAAACTCTGGCACAAAGGACATTAAAAAGCCATTTTCTGTATTAAAGATAGACAGGAGGAAAAAAAGGCTGGGCATCTCAGAACCAAACCAGTTTTGGAGAAAAATGAAGTCACGTGGGTTAGAGCAGATGTCAAATACCTCATTTGCCAGGGATGAGTGAGGTGTCTGTGGGCAGTTGGATCCTTTTATGACCTGCTTTCAGAAGCTGAGATCAAAACGATTTGAGCTGAGCCCCGCATGGTTGAAGGCAGATTTTCATTCAGTAATGTTCATTAAGATGGATAGGGGCTTCAAAAGAGTTTGTCTTGTTTGATTTGGAAGTTCTAAGGGGATGATGATGGCTTGGCTGTGGCTGCCTGAGAGCCGAAGCTGGGCTCTACAGCCCAGCTCCACTGGCAGCAGCCCCCGGCAAGAGGCTTGGAGGGCTCCGGTGACTGGCAAGGGTCAGGCTGTGGAGCTCACCCTTTTCACAGATAATACAGGCCACAGAAATAAGTTTCAGGTGGAGGCACAACATCTATTGCTTTGCATCAGCTCCTTGTTAGGAGCTTCGCAAATGTGCGTGAGTTACTTGCGAACAAGCAAATGCCTTAAAGTATGAGGGGCTTCCCTTACAGGCCAAGGAGCGTGAAAGGTTTGGATAGAACCAGAACTGAACCTGTGACTTCGCTCCTCCCGCCCCCTTAAAAGAGTGCTCTCCCATGCTTTGTGGTGGCAACATTGCAAGTGTGAGGAGATGGCAAATCAGGTGACTTTAGGACTCATTTCTGCATGTAATTTGGTGTGATGAATGGCTGGGATAACCTAGAGGAGCAAGATGAGCTAATAAGAGTGATGTAAAACATAAGTCAACTGTATTTTAAAAAGTGACATCATCACTGCAAGCAAGAGAAATGAGAACTATCCCTTTGTATTTACTTCTACAGCACCCTCACGATGGGCTGCAAGGCTGTTTGAAAAATGAATAAAGCAATAGGCTCAAAAGGAAACAACATGTTTGCATTTCTTCAAGAAAAAAATCTGCTTTTTGACAGAGCTGTGATGCTCATAAAACACTTAATGATGCTCTCTAAATACAAAAAGCCATAATGTATACGTGCCCTGTAATAGTGCATGTGCACAAGCAAAGCAATGCTCCTGTAACTCACTCTAGCTTAAATTTCTACCCAGTACTATTTGATCTCTTCGTAGCTTTCTGATATATGGATAATTTTATTTGAAAACGAGCTTTAATGTCTTTTGTATATCAGCAATGAATGGCCCAGACTGTAATGCTTTAATCCAAAATTCAGCAGTATAGGGTCCATAAAGGTTTGTGTTACTTTATCAAGGTAAAATCAAAAATCTGTAGTAGGATTGCAAATGATGGTTATTTACAACAGCTGCCATACAGTTTCCAAATCCTTTCCCCTGCTGCTCTAATATAGAACTTCTTTAGCATTTTTTCACAACAGAACCTCTTTTTAAAAAATTTTTTTCCTCTTGTAAAAATTCTGCAGCACTACACTCTTCCTGTTAATGCCTGAACAAAGTAGCTGTTATTAAAACTCATAGTCTGTGGGCTTGTTTGTTGTTAATTGATTTTTTGGAGGAATGAGAATGGACTTTGTTAAGCTAATAGGCATTAATATGTTAAAGTTGCTTTTTGAGATTATGACTGCTTGTTTGCTCATAATTAGGTTTAAACCTAAATGTAGCAGGTAGCGTGAATGGCAGTGCTGAGTGGAGAAAGAGGAGAGTGTTTTATTTTATCTCTGTATTCCATACCCCAGCAGTCATAGAGAAGAAAAGTTTGCAGCTCAGGATTATCCCTGGGTTGGGATGGTGTGGGGGGTATTTGCAACATTGTTGTCTGCAGTTTTCCTGATGCTCCTTCAGTCTGAGGCCTGAGAACAGAACGAGAAGTTACCTTCTAAAATCTGGCATTTAAAATACATGCTGCACTTCTGCACCACTTCATAAGGTTACTGCTCCTCATTTCTGCAGCTGGGCTCCACTGGAGGGAGGTGGGGAAGATCTGTACTTCAGTAATCAAGAGTTTACACTGAAAATTAATTTAGTGTCACAGTGGCCGCTGTTGGCCTCTTTTCCTTCTGCTGCCCCTTCCCAAGCTGGAGGAGCCAGTCCTCTGGCACGGCAGGGATCCTGGAGGAGAGGCAGCTTCAGCTGGGGGACTTGGCGTTCCTGGGCAGACACCAGGGCTGCCAGCATCTGATTAGTACATGCATAATTTTTTTTCTTCTTTCCACTTGCTGAAGCAGTGAGTAGTATTTGGCCTACTAAATTGTTGTAACAGTACATATGTGCTTTTCTGAGCTTCATGCCTAATGTGAAAACATTTTATTAGATCTATTTCATTTAATTAGTAGCTATGTTATGCATTTTATCAAGCAGAGGTTGGAAATACTAGTGTGCATCTATTTAAAATTTTAAATACACATAACTCCTTGTCCATCGTTGTTTGTGTTCCCTGAGAAGTAAATCTTCAGACATAAGAACAGTCCCAAAGTTCATCAGTAGATTACTAATACAACAACAACGTAAGAAAATGTCTTTCTTTATGTGCACTTATATTGTTATTTAACTTTATGCACATGGGTAGTTTCTCCTACCTAACAGAAGTGCCATATGTACAGGAGGTTGCAGACCTGAAGTTATACTAGCTTTCTTTTCTAGTGGTTGTAAAACAAACAAATAGCATTGCATTAAATTACTCCAGTTTGGGAATATCTTTCTAGTAAGAAGAGTTCCTGGTCATTGAAACCACCATCATGCAGTGTTTATTTATTGGTGGCAGGTCTGGTACTTGCGTGACGGGGAAGAGTGAGTGAGATGGTGTGGTAGTTACACATGCAGAAATTTGCAACTTGATGAGGACAGTTTAAAATACAATTTTGTTTTGCTCAGAAAATGAGTTGTGGAGTAGCTAAGAAAACAGAAAGTGCTGATTTCATTCTGCTTTTTCTTCTTCTAGAGATTTGAGACATAAAAATATCTCTGTATCCCAGTTTACCTCTCAGCAAAACAACTGTGATAATACTTAGTGTCCAGGGATGAACATTATAGTAGATTTCAAAGGCCCTGAGATTAATGGGTAGAAGGCAGTTGATAAATTAAATTTTCATCCAGATGTTTTCCCTTTCTGCTACTTTATCACACTATAAAATTTTTAATGAGATATTTAATGCAACTGGTTGTTTTTGTTGCTTCGTCATTCCCAGAATTCTTTTTGTTTCCTTGCTAAATGTCTTGCCTCAGAGCGGTGAAGAATGTAAACTCTGTAAACTGATAATAATTAAATATTTGAGTTTTCAGTAAACTGTGAAATATGGGCAGTGTTGTGAATTCCAAGGTACTTGTTAGTGAGAAATTAACTTAAAAGATGCTTTAAAATTCCCCTTGAGTAGCACAGGATGTGGAATGTTATCAATTTCATCCCAATATGAGCCAGAGAGCTCTGGATTTGTCAGGAGGAGCATCTCATTCCTCATGAGCCTTGTAATGATGCTCTTTGTGTGAAACCAGCTACAGTAAGTGTACTGGTCTAACCCCAGCCCTGTAGGCTGCAGAAAAGGGAGCCTGCTAAGTAGAAGGTGATATTCTTCTTGCTAGATTGCTAGCTTCCATGTTTTTGTTGCTGCTGTCTTAAGCTTCTGCAAAGGGGTCTTATTTGTCATGTAGCACTTGTTAACATATCAACCAGGGCTTTGTTTCTGGTCCTCCCTTCTCATCTCTCTGTAGCTGGCTGGATCCTGGCATCCTGAATTAAACTTTCATTCAGGTATCGGTTTGAGGCAGTGAATCCAGACAAGCTTGACACATGGTTCTCCTGTAAATCCAGCTTGTTCTCTATTTTTCCAAATACTTTGATGGAAAAAATATTATAAATGTCATTCATTATGAGGTACAAATGAGAATAGATTCTCCTCCCTACTTCCCCCTTCAAGAAGTACTTGAAGAGAAATGGGAAACGGAGTGCAGAGATATCAATAAGCAATTATTTCAGAGAAAGCAATCCCAAGTCAAGGCTTCTAAGTGTTGAAGCTTGTGAAGCATGGTATCTGCTTAATACCTTTTCAACCACATAAAAGAGCAGCTGTTGGGAATTTTTTTTTCTGCCTTTCTAGTTCTTTTCCAAAGAGGAAAGTCTCTAGCATAGTGTGTCTTAACTGGGAAATGCTCTGTGAATTTCCAGGAATAACACTAAGCAAAGAGTTAAGTGATAGCGTCAGTTTCTCATGACTGCTGTTCGTGCAGTAGAAGATGGCTTACCTTGGCTCTGATTTGGTATCATACTTGCACATTGGCAGGCAGAAAAGTAAGCAACGTTTAACTTGTAAAGCTAGAACTTAATTAATGGTATTAAAGTAATTGAGAGAATATAAATGTAAAATGCCAAGATGCTGTTTTTATTACACCCCGTACAAAGCAGAACTGTAGTAAAAGTAAGTTATTCTGCAGCGTGGAGGAGTGTGCGTTATTAGTACATTAATATTTGTGTTTATGGGAGTTTTAGATGGTTTATATGGCAATTGAAACATTTAAAAAAAATATCCTGGAGACTGCCAAGAATCACAAAGGACAACAAATATGTTAGGGTATAAAGTATAATGCAGTGTATTTCTAGAATATCCCGAAGAACAGGCAAAAGCCATATTGGTATGGATGTGACACTGCCAGTGCTGCCTCTACGATCCACATGGTTTCCAGGGAAAAAATCCCCACGAGTCAGACTGAGCCACAATTCTATCAGCATAAGCTCTCACTGGCGCAGAGCCCGCGGGAGGCCTCAGCCAGGCTCATTGCCCTCTGGCAGCCATCTAGAGCTCTTCTTGAAGTCATTGCTGTGTCAGATGTGCTAGCTCACTGCAGATGAGTCACTCAGACCTGCTTGTAAGGTGGTGGTGACATCACTTGCAGTAGCTCAGCCGGTATTTCTGATCGAGCTCGGGATCAGTTCTGTGGAAGGAGGTGTAATTTCAGTTGTGCAGCACTGACGGTTGTGATCGAGAGCCCGGGAAAGGAGAGAACTGAATCTCCTGTTTATTTTTGTAGGCACGGGGGTGTACAGGAGTATAATTTTGATGGGAATGAATGGTTAATACACTGTAATTAAATAACCCCCAACACTTCCCAGTGTAACACTCCTGACAGTCATAGTGCAATGGCAGAGCAATTAAGTGGGTATGTAGAAAAGTATGGAGAGATTATCCTGGAGGGTAATTGAGTCAGGTAAAGATGAAATGATAAATTTGAGTGTAAAAGTGAAGGAGAGGGAGAGGAAAGAGTAAAATGTAGCAACTGGATTGAAGACTTGTGTAATAGCAAATCACATAGTTGGATTGATATTCATGAAGCAAATTAATTTGTGTGGAGTTGTTACATGTTCCTGGTTAATAAGTTAGCAAGTATACTCTTAAAAGAAACAGAAAAAAACCAAACCAAACCCCTTTCGTCCATTGATTAATTGATTTATTAGGAAAAAACCCTTGTGCTTGGTACCAAATGCTATCAGTAGTCTAATAGGGCCACAGTAAAGAGCCTACAGTTTATAAGTATGATCTGTAGAATATATTTTTTTAATAATTGTTAATTTTCTTAGGCTTTTTCCAGAAGACCTTAATAAATATGCTGCAGAAGAATTCTACAGAAGCTGAACGCATTTTTCTGGGAAAAAAAATGGTATACTTTCTAAGCAGTTTTTAAAGCTAGCCTGTAGGAATTTGTGAAGAATGTATCCCAAGGAAATATTCCTTGGGATCAGTAATCCAATAAGTGTTTAAATGCATATGTATGCACATATGCAAAAAGGCATTCTTTGCTTCCCAGAAGGAACTGGAAATATTGTGACTGGATATAATATTGCTCCACTACAAATGATGGTAAATCCAAGAGGGACCTTTGCTAGGCTTTTACAGTCTGGGTTTTTATATATGTGTATTTTCAGCATTGTATGATACAGGGGAACATCTTGTGGAAAAAGTAGTTCAGCGTTTTATTTGTAATTAGTGATGTTACTAGGAAATCTTCCTGAAATTAAACTGCTTGTCACCTTCTAACATACTCTTTGCTTTTAGTAGTGTACAGCAGCGCTTGACCCTGGCTAATGTTTTTCTCTTGTTGTACTGCCTGAGAGAGAGAAAATATATTTGCTAGTTTTCTACCCTAGAACTAAATTAATAGACTCAGGGACCAATTCATTAAAATTTTATGTCTGATTTGTTTGGGTCATAGCTCTGTTATAACTTGTTGTAAATATCTTATATTCCTTAATATTGCATACTCTATTAACATAACAGACATTAACAACAATAGCCCATCTGGAGCTAGAGGGAAAAAGCCATAATCATTTACCTTGCCAGCTGAAAAATGACATAAAAACCTTATGTGTTACAAAAGTGATTTGACCCCTCTCACATGTAATCAAGGAAATTATAAATAATTAAATGGCCTTGGGAGGATCAATAGAAACTGTCCACATTACTCCCCTAATGATCTGATGCTTTTATTTACCCATTCAGGAGTTCACCAAATGGTAGACTAGGCTAAGGCCTTTTTTTTTTTTTTTTGCATTCTTAGGAATCCTTCCTGCTTTCTGACAAGATTGAGGTTAACACCGAGTCCCCAGCTTTTCTGTAGAAACTATTTCATGCATCGTTCCCTAGAAGTATTGACCCAGACTCAGGACATGTGAAAACCTTGAACTGGGGGAGTGTTCTGCTCTTCCCTCCCCACAAAATGAAATGGAGGGAAAGGCAGGAATGGGACCCAAACACCTAAACGTCATGTAATCCCTCCATGGTTGATCAGATGTTGCTCTTTCTATTGGTTTTCTTTCTTTGTTCCATGACTTTTCTTCACTTGTTACAAGTTGATCTCCCTGCTATCCAGTGATAGGAAGAGTGGGAATGCTGCACCAGGGGAGGTTTAGACTGCGTTTTAGGAAGCATTTATTTACTGAGAGGGTGGTCAGATGCTGGAACAGCCCTCCTTGAGAGGTGGTCAATGACTGAAGCCTCTCAGTGTTTAGAGGTGTGTGGACGATGCCGTTAGTGTACCATGCTTTAACTTTTGGGCAGCCCTGAATTTGTCAGGTCCCTTGTCATTGTACATGGTCATTGTAGGTCCCTTGGAAAACACGCTCGGAGAACAAGTCTTAACCTGATTAATGGGTCCAGATACGCATGCCTTCATATGCTTGAGCAATCCATGAAGATTGTTTTATGCCCAGAGTAGTATTTTCATAATGGACAAAGTAAAAAACGAATCTAATGTTCATTGGCTGTGATTCGTTGATATTCATAGTATATAAATCATTGCTTATGCCACAACTCATGGCTAACTGTGGAATTGGTGGAAATTACACGCCAATAATTTTCTCTCTTCTGTCCTCTGAATCTAATTTTGATCTCATATTCCCAGTGGCAAAAACAGAGTGGGGTGTATATGGCTGTTGACTTAGAGCATGTGTGTGTTCATAAAGAGAAGGGCTGCTTTTGATCTTTGAATTTGTATGCTAAGCAAGGCATATTGTAGCCCTCACATTTTGGACTTTGATCAGCAAGCTGAATGTAGGAGAGAAGAGTTGAACAAAATCGAAGAACAAAGACTAGTGAAGATTGCCAAAATACTGCACTTATCTGCTACTAAATATCTGACTGTGTTTTTGAGTCCTTCCTCATGGCTGTGAAAGAGAGAGACGATACGATTCTGCCCATTTCAGGAAGCGCACAGTTAATAGAGGACTGTCAATAATTGTCAAAACGTCAGAAACTCATGTAAAGATTTACAGCTTCATGAGGGAGGAGAAAAAAAACCCCAACTGTTTTGTTCCCTGAGTAAATGGAGAAAAGTGTGTGTGGAGTGGAAAATATCTGTATTAACTAGAATAAGTGCCAGTTCAGAGTCTAGGAGTCCAGCTTGTCCTTGACTGTATATGGTGACAGTCTCTCACCAGATCCTTATGACTGTCTTTTAAAGAAGACTTGCAGATTCCTACTTTCATTATCTGTTTCTGTGTCAGCACTGTGCAAGTGTTAACCTTGGCTCATCAAGTGGCTGAACTGCACTGAATAGAGTTTTGTGCATTAAAGAAAGTTAGGATGAAGCATTGCTAGTAATAGCATTAGGGAAATGCAAGAACCTTTTTAATGTGTTATCAGGTTTGTGTCATCAGAAGTTTCTAGGTTTTGAGTAGATTAACTCAATGAGATCACAGATGAGTGGTGTTTTTACTTCAGGAGAAACTGGAGGCAAGAGCCCTATTTAATGTATTTCTGTATAGATGGATAGTTTGGTGGCACAGTGCCTTCTATTCTCCCCCCCCTTAAACAAGATTTGAATTTTCTTTCCTCTAAAACTAAGGTGAAATTAATCAATCAGGGAAAGTGGGGAGTAACCTTCATTTTTACTAATGCATCGTAATGGGAAATGGAAAACCTGGGAAATGTAAGGCATAGATCTTCCAGAACATTACAATGCAGCAAAAACATTGCAGGTACTTTCATGCAATACAGTAATTCCAGGGTGGGTTTGCTGCCATATGTTTTAAAACACATTTCAAGCCTTTATGAAATGCATTTAGAAACTAGCAAAATATTTCCCTAGCATAATATTTCTTCATTGGAGTTACAAGGTTTTGTCACTTTTGTTATTAATCACAGTGACAATCTTTTGTCTTGAGGCCAAGGGCAAGAGTTCCTTGTTGATCTAGTCAGAAAGTACTCTAAAGTTTGCAGTGGCGTGTCATTAATATTTATGTTGCACAGGTAATAGAGTAAATATTAGGGCTATGAATTATTGAAAGTGAAAGAAAAGTGATAAAGCACTGTTTGTTAGTTTGGTTGTTAGGTAGTTTTGCATGTTTGAGAAGTGAGGAACCCCTGGAAGAGATCATCGCTTCAAGTGCTGCTTATGACATCTGCATTAACGGCAATTTTAATTGTTAAGTGATAGAAATGTTTAAAAACAGTTCTAAATGCATTTTTTATGATGAATTGTGGATCAAGAAAGCATAACAATAATGTAATACAGCTACTTTGGGGAGGATGCAAGCATGTCCTCTACAAAAAACTACCCTCCCAAAGAAGTGTTGATTACCAGAGTACTGTCAGTCCTGCCTAACATAGGACAAGTGCTTCAAGCCCACTTTTCCCCACTGTTCCAAGGTGCATGATGACATGTTTCTAGATCATCATCTCTGAACTGCAGTTGCTGGAGCTGGTCAGTGGATGTAAGCCTTTGATCGGCTTTACGTAAGTTTCTCTCGACTTTGGTGGAGGTTTGTAAGAGAATTATATACATACAAATTGGAAAAGGAGAGCAGGTGGTGTTCATGTCTGCTGGAGTGTAAAGTGCGGAAATGGGGAAGGGCTTTTTGGGGGGGAAGGGGGGAGTATTCTACAGTTCGTAGCAGTTCACAGCTAGTATACTTAGCAGAGTGAACTAGGGAAGTCAGCAAGGTCAGTGTTTAAGTAGAAAGTGAAGGAGACAAAGGCTTGCACCAGCTGTTGGACTTCTGACCTGTATATGCACCAACAGAGTATCAGTTATTATTAATTGATGCTCAAGGATTGCAGAGCAGCCTTGCCCTAATGCCAGAGAGGATCTTGCAATCCTTGATCACTCAAAGACAGACAACTAATCCAGGTGATGGTACCATAGTTGGAGTTGGCTAACAGTGAATTGATTTCCTAGATCATTCTTGTTTGTAAAATACATTATCTGGCTTGACTATCATTTTTTCCCAAGTAGTTTCAAAGCTTCTTGCTGTTGTATGGTATGCTGTATCCTTCCTTAGTAGTGGGTATTCACCCCACATCTGGCCGTGATCTTTTTTATCCTGCTTTGTCAGTTCCTTCTCACCTTTAGCCCAGTGGCTCAGTGGGGCAGCAGTAGGACTGATGGTTTCTCACTTGAGGCTGTGACTTTACTGCCCACACCAGCCTGCTGCCCCAGGTAGCTTTCATGCTTGTGCTATAGATGTCTTTGTGCACTGGTTATTATTATTTTTCAGTCTTTTAAAAGAGAGACCATATAGCACTACATTAAGAATACAGAGAAATATGTTAGCGTAACCTCCCTTGGCATCCACTAACACTATTGATAGACCAGATGTGGAGATTACTTAACAGTAAGGACAGTCATTTTTGTAGTGATCCATGCAAAAAATTACCTAACTGCATCCAAAATTACTCCTAAAGCCATAGCACCTCCCAAGGGTAGCAGGGTTGTGGTATCGAAGTGGTCTGAGCTGCTTTCTGTTTTGCATATGTATGTTCATCATGTGTCTCTGTTCACCTGTGATGCTTAGCAGTCAAACATTGACCATGCAGGACCGAGCACTATACAGGAGACTGAGTCAAATCAAATAAAACTGTCTTCTCTGCTAAAGCTTGCTGGCAGTGGAGATGTGAAGATACCCCCATGCTGTGGTGCTGACTTCTAGGGGAGTTCAAAGCATCTGACCTGAAGAACCGAATCCTGCACTACCCAGGTAGGAGAACTATGCTTCTGAGGAGGTAGACTACAGAGTAGTGAATCAGCTCTGGAGTCGTAATTAAGGAACCACAGTAATTAAAAAATGCATCAGTTCAGAGTTTAGTGAATTGTTTAGGTCTGAGAGAGGCTACTAAGGACTCCAAGCAGGGAGGCATAAGGCAGCAGGCAGTGCTGGAGCTGGTCAAGTAGGCCAGCCAGAAACAAGCTGTAACGCAAAGATGAGAGGACAGGAGAAGAAAATATTAGAGGGGAATCAGGGCTGAGCAAGTGGGAAGGAGGATCAAGGACATGAGCCAGGAATCAAGGTGTGAAGCATGATATTGAGTCAGACTGCAAATTCCCAGAAGGTTACTTGTACAGGCAGCTGTTTGATGTCTCCTGTCATTAAGCAGATGCATTAAATATGGCCTTTGTTTTCTGTTACTCTGTCACTATTGACCAGCAACCTGAGGAGCCTCACTCCAGCTGGGTACTGAGTTTGTTACATGCTTTTCTTTGTGACACTGGCTTTAGTGTGGCAGGATCTGCAGCCCCCTTGTCCCAGCGGGTTTGTACTGTCTACCGGGTTTGCAGTTCTTTATCAGATAGGCAGTGACATTGTTTACCAGGAATTTACATTCTGACCAGCCGGGGAGAGCTAGAGGCATATTCCTCCTTGGCCTATTAGGCTGGTGTCTGTCTCACCTTTGCTCCTTTGCATGGAGTCTCTCTGATTGCTTGAGGATGGAGGCTGTGATTTTGCTGACTGTGCTGCTTTGGTTCAGCTGTGAAGCAGTTCCTTATAATTGGTGCCAAGGAGTAGCAATCAACTGGAAAAAAAGCAGTGGGAAAAGTTGATTTTTTTTATTTTATTTTTTTTTTAAACCTGCAAAATGTTTCTGTGAGCTGCAGCTTGAAATGAAAATGTGTGTGGAAGGAAAGAAGACATAGTGGAGTCGGGTTTTCTGTGGTTTACAGTGAAAATCTGCTTCTGGAATGGTGAAGGGAAAGGAATACATGATGATTAGCACATACACTGCTCATATCCAGTTCTCAACATTACTTTTTATGATGTCTCAGTAGGGTGTAGGGTATGCAGAGGAAAATAATTCACAGTTTCTAAAGGCCATGAGCATTTGCTCATGTTAAAGGGGGACTTCTTTTAAAAATGAAAAACAAAACCAAAAAACCAAAAACCACTCTTGACAATAACCAAAAATTAAGGTTGTTCAATGTTTAACTTATCTGTGTGGAAAAAAGTAGGTTCCAAATGCTAATGGAGATGGAAATTTAATTGCTCTCCATAATTATGTATTCCTCATTGGTGGATCTCAGGGTCATTTTCACAAAACAGTATGGTTGGGATTTTTTGATCACAAACTGTTCACCAGTATAGTTTCCTGCTTTTAAACAGATGCCAAATGTCCTACCCTTAAAATAAGCAAAGTAAATTCTCACATCAGCTACTTCCAAATATTTAGGAGTCAAGACAGAATGCTATATATCTGTTGCTAAGCCATGGCCAATAAAGGTCTTAATTTGTTGGCAAAATCCAAATACCCTTAGTGTTGTTTGTTTGGGGTTTTTTTTAAGCCAACCTTACACTGATACATGAATATTAGAAGTACATGACACCACAGCTTTGCAGCACGGCCTGCTTGCTGAATATTACCATGGGTCATCAGTTGGTTATGGTCATTTTTAATTATTATTTTTCAAGCTTTTAGCTTAATAATATCTTATTATCAAATTTAATTTCTCTCTTGCTACTTGAGCTCTTAAGGTCATCCAGTTCCTAGTAAATTTTAATCTCTCTTATTTCTTTCATGCCTTGCATCTTTTTGCTCTGATTGCCCTCATCATATTCAGTGATATCTTATTTTGCAATCGCTAAAATCAATACTAGCATTTCCAGGTCCTTGATCCTATTTTGTCTAAAAGGCTCAATTATTATTGAAATTTTTAGTTCAGCTTACATTTAAATAGAGCAAGTCTCTTGCAATTTGAGTTAAAACTACTTATACAAAAATTACAGTGATCAGAGTGATAATGCCAAGCTCACCCCATGACTTTCACACCTTATCTATCTTCTGTGAAAGTTCTTCCCTTCCCAAGGAGCTCTTTCCATTTTTATTTTATTTTTGTACATAAGGAGTTGCTTCTGCTGCTGCTGTTAATACAGCTATTGATGCAAGTGCTATGAAAACCAGACTTACATAAGTCGAAGATGGATGAAGCTCCGATTCTCCCAAATAAACAGTGTATCCAAGTTTTTTTCATCGGTATGTGTGAATCTGGAACTTGCACACTCCTAAACAGATTCTGGGTGTTAAAGTGCTCCCTACTGCATGTGTAACCAGCAGAGCAGAGTGCATATGTTATACAGTTAGGTAGAGTTATTATCAAAAGAGTTGCTGGAAACAAGCATTTCTTAGCTCTCTGCCATTGGATTTGTTGCAGGCTTGAAACCTGCATGAGAGTGGGAAAGGATGGTGGCCTGGTTATCTAAGGAATACTTAAAGTTTCAACTCTGAATCCTTATTGTAGGTGGGTTTTGACAAGCTAGGTAAAGCATTAACACTGATTCACTTTCTCCCTGGTTGCACAAATAGGTAGTGAAACTTTTGTGTGGAAATTAGTAGAGGTTTGTAACAACATAATTGCTTCATTGGAGGGAGTGAACCCGAGACCTCTCCCTCCGCAGCGCAGACCTCTGCTGCTGAGCTGAAGGACTGATCTGCTCTCCATGAGCAGTGACAGGCGGCTGTTCTCTTTGGGTCAGCCACAGCAGGAGACTGGAACACAATGTGTTAGTGTTTAAAAGGGATTCTTTCAGAATTTTTACTTTTTTGGAAATAGGAGTTATGTAAGTCAGCTACAGAGAGGCTCTCTGCTTAGCTGCAGCCGGCGTCATGCTGGTCACACTGAGCCAATTAGGCTTCTGCGAGTCTAACCATGGAACTTAGACCGGTGGCTTTGTGCAACAGCCACAGCATTCAACCTGGAGGGAAGGGGGGGGAAAGGGGGAAGTGAAATAATTAGCCTCCAGAAATGTGTACAATTCCAGATAGTGCTCAAAATTACATTTCTGATTTTAATGAAAGGTACTCGGGCTCAATAAAATTTAGAGCAAAGCCCTGCTGGTTCAAATTATTAGTGCACACCTTAGACCTGGTGAGTTTTATATAGTTTCATGTGGCTCTTTGAACATTTTGCACAGCTTTAGTTCAACTCTATTGACCTCCATGTAAGAACCCTTTTATAGACTTATGTAGAGATGAAATTAACTCCTAAGGAAGAGTATTAATGGATTGGGATTTCTCATAATCTTCCTTGGAGATTGGGATGTTTTCCAAAACAGCAGTATGCTTTTGAGTGGAAGAAAAATTATATATCTGGAGTCCTTCTGGCTTAATTTAAGACCAGTGATATTTTAATAAAATGAAACGCTACCAGGTCAGGACTGTAACTGTTGCGTGTCAGTTAGTGGAGTGTAGTGAGGAAGGTAGTTCTGGCTGTCCAGGCAGCAGTTACCTTGCCCCCAATTATATTGTTCTTGTTTTTGAGTTTCCCGTAGCGTTGCTATTGTCTCAGTGTTATTTTGTACCATTCAGCATCCCCCTGTCGCATCCTGAATAAAGCTGCTGTAATCACATGGAGCAGTCTGAGCTGGCAGGTACAGATGCAGGTGGCTTTTTCACTTCTAGGTCATGGTATTCAACAGGTGGGAGGAAGAAGTGCTGCAGAATTGCAGTTCATTTAACCCTCTCATTTTAAGCCCTGTTCAGGACTGCTTTGATGAAACATCAGAAGGGAGAGTTTCAAAGCAGTGTTGAAGTGGGATGAGTTTATTTCATTTCTATCAGGAGGGAAGAAGATGGAAGACTTATTATCTGCAAGGTTAATGGCAATAAGTTAGATAAGCACAAGATGAAGGAAAAAACCTTTCCTTTGCTTCCATTAAAAAAAAAGTCAACATTTAGTTTTCTGCAGGCAGCTGCAAAGAGCTACGTTAGACACTTGGCATTTTTTTTTTTTCTCCAGACAATCCAATCATGGATTTCAAATGAAAATTAAGTTTGTCAATATTTTCTAGGTATGAAATAAAGGAATATTCACTCTTCAGCTATCACACATCTGATGAGCTAAAACAGAATAAGAATCATAGAATTTTCTTGGTTGGAAGGGACCTTTCAGATCATCAAGTCCAACCATCAACCTAACATGCCAAAACCACCATTAGACCATGTCCCTAAACACCAAATCCACCCATATTTTAAATACCTCCAGGGATGGCTCCACCACCTCCCTGGGCAGGGTGTTCCAATGCCTAACAACCTTCTCTGTAAAGAAATTTTTCCTAACATCCAATCTAAACTTCCCCTGACTTAATTTGAGGCCATTTCCTCTTGTCCTATCACTTTTCACTAGGGAGAAGAGGTCAGCCTCCACCTCTCTACAACCTCCCTTAGGTAACTGCAGAGAATGATTAGGTTTCCCCTGAGCCTCCTCTTCTCCAGGCTAAAGCACCCCAGTTCCCTCATCCACTCCTCATAATATTTTAATTCCAATCCCCTCACCAGCCTTGTCGCCTTTCTCTGGACACATCCAGTGTCTTTCCTGTAGTGAGGGGCCCAAAACCAGAAGTAACAAGGGATCCTCACGCTTGTAGGATTTCATGGGCAAAGCTCCTTTGCTGTACTAGTTCTATTAATGAATTAATAGTTTCCAGAAAATATTTCTTTTATGCTCATTTTGAAATGATTGCACATTACAGTGTATAGTCCTGTGAATTTGTTCTGTGTAGCCTAAAGAAGTAGTGGCTGCAAAGAGGAGAGACACTGGTTGTCTTAGAGACCAGTCATGGAGTAATGCAGTATGATCAGATGATTAAGAACTTAATTATGCAACATAGGTTTTGGATTGCTGTCTCCAGAAACTTGGCACTTTCTGCCTACTGTTAAAGTGCATAAGCTAGCAACCCATTTCAAAGGCACCAAGTATACAAGAGAAGCTTCTGGAAAGGGCTAAGACCTTAATCAAAACAATAACATCTCTCATCTTGAGTTAGTCATTACCCACCACTTACATTGCCTTGCATTTTTTACAGTGTTTATAACCACTCATCTCTTGGTAGCAGTGATGTAGGAAATGCATGTAGTGGGAAAATACATCCAGTTGGGGAGATTGCTTTCACCCAGCACATGGGAGTAGCAGATGTGGTACTTCCATCTCCTACACCTACCATCTCGCTGCCCTTTAGCCACCGTAGCTTCTAGTGGCCATGGCGGTGACATTACCGAGTGAGTCCAGTTCCTGCTGTGCACCCTCTACATCTGCCCTCCGTATCTGCTTGAATGGTGACACATTGCTGATGGCTTGAGGAAGCATGGAAGTGCAGCTGAGTGGCCAGAGCTGCTGCTCAGCTCTGACAAAATTGACAGAACTGGCAGATGAAGAGCTAGGTGTCTCCTAGCTGAAAATAACAAAAATACACTTTTCTGCCTGATTTTCTACATACTGATCATGCTAGTGTTCTCTTAGTCACAAGTCTCTTCCTTATATGCTGTTCAGTAGAGTCAGCGTAGCACTATAATACAGAAGATGGAGGATAATTCTTATTTCCAGTATTTTTCCTGTATGGATGTGACACATGGCTCCCTGGCTGATAGTAGTTCTGGAACCTTATGAAATACCCAATCAGTTCTATGTCCATCTGACTGTTGGCACTATTAAAATTGTAAGCTCTTGTTGATTGAGAAATGTGAGCTCTGAAAAGTTATTCTTTCTTCATCTCTAGTTGTCATGGGGCACTGTGTAATGATGTAATTTCAAAACAGAAACACATCTGACAGTCATTCTGGAGATATTTTATTATTGCAGCAATGGTGGATAAGAAACAAAAGTAACTACGTACCTAGAGGTGGACAGAGACCGTTATATTTTCAAAGTAAATTAGGTATTGATGAAAATGTAATAACAATTATATGTCTGTGGAACTGAAGTAGAGTGACAGAAGACTAAATTGAATGTAGCCAGCACATAGCTACAGTAATGAAAAAAGTGCCACCAAACATTAGCACTATTATATATATATAGATCTTGTGAACGAGAGGTTTGCATTTACCTTTATATGTATATATTTTTTCTTTCTGCAACAAAGACCCATTACTTCAACATAGAAAGCTTAGCATGAAGTTTCGTTTGTAGAACTGATGAGTAGGTGACTGTGAGATGAGTTGTGAAATTATTTCTGTCTCTGGTATTATTCTGCCAGTGTCTCTTGTTTCTATTTAATTCTGGTTATCACACCTTTCCTGAAGAGTGTCAGCAGTGAGTGTTGTTGCTTCTTTTTGTTCTGTGAACGAAAGGAGACAGAGAAACAAAAAGAGGGAAAAATATTTCTAAATGAGGCATGTGGGAGATGAGACAGTTTTCCCCATATTTTGGCTGCGGATTGTCATCAGCTTGCTTGAGTGTATCTTAAGTGCAAAACTGTTCTTGCTCTTTTAATCTTGATATAGACCTTTGGCCTCAAAACCTTGGAATTCTCGAAAGGTGAATGTTTTACTGTTTCCAAATCAAGAAGTGAACTCACTTCAAGAGCAAAGCAGTGACAGTTCAGCACTGGTCATGGCTGGTGGTTGTCAATGTAACTAGGTTCATATGTGATGTAGTAGCCCAATTTATATTACCTTTGGAAAAAGACCAAACACACCATTTTCTGCATGCTCTTGCTTTTTAATGAATGGGAAACACAATCTCTTACATGTGCAGACAACCACCCAGATACTTCTTTAAGCAGTAGCACTCAAGTGCCTCCCTCAGTAGTAACTCAGATGAAATGCAGTTGGCGTGAGACGTGAAGATTAGCATGACCTCTGAGTAACCAGTCTGTACTGAAAAACAGCAGGTGTAAAAGAAGAGTAAAGAGGCAACAGCAGAGTTTGGAGGTGAGAGGTTAGCAGCAGGCTCTTCAGTCATGGTGCTTCACTGCAAAGAAATTATATTTTTTTTAAAAAATAGCTTACTGAAAACCAGATATAGCAATAGTTTAGATTTCATTTGTAAAAAAGATGGTTTGAGTGGTGCTTGAAATTTCTATAAGAGCTTCAGGAATCTAGAAAAATGACACACAAGATTCCTGACTCATTACAGTTTACTTTATGAACAAACTTTTTCATGGGTGTGCCTTAGGAATTGTCAAGCCGTGTATGCGCATGGTGATATCTCAGTTTCTGGTTCCAGGAAAGAGTTAAGTATTTAAAATACATTTTGTTCATCTAAGGAGAACACATGCCATTATCAGACCCATGGGGTCTCTTCAGTTTAGAGATTTACTCAGGTTCAGGAGAAGATTTCAACGTTTTTGTGCTTGTCCTTGCCTCAGCTGGATATTCTTGTTCCTTTCTCCTCTGTTCTTACTCAGTCTGCACCATTCCAGTGGGTTTTCATGGGAAACTGCCCCGTGTCAGCAGGCAGCTACTTCTCTGACCTCTGCAGTGGGACTCAGTGGGTTTTAATGCTTTGGGTTGGGTTTTTTTTTTAATGTTTGGAAATCATCCTGTCATTTGTACTGTCCTGATGTTCTAGCTTACGTTCAGATGCTGACAGATTCAAAGATACTGGATAGAGACTATTCCTACTTCATACTGGGCTCCTATATCTGCTTTAATTTGCTTAAGGCAAAATATTTTTTCAGTATGATTTGGAAGTAGAATTTAATAATGATCAAGCTCTGGTGTATGTTACAGTCATTCATAGAGTCTAGAAGGGTAGCTGGCAATTGGCATCTATATGCGCACCCACACATACCGGCATGCACATACACACACATATATGCATTTTAACACCCGCCATCCTTGCAATCTGCTAGAATATACACCCCATTATGCACACACAGGCTGTTCTGTTGCATAGTTAGAGGGAGAGATGCACTAATGTGTCAGTGAAGAAGCCGATGAGAAATGTAGCTTTGTCTTCAGAAAACATCTTGGAGAAGAGAGGGTGAGAAAATACACTTCATCGGGAAATTTTGCAGCAGGGGAAGGATCGAGATGCAGGAGAGAGAATAGGTATTGTGAAAGAAAGATAAGGAGGGAAAAAAGGTAAATTTCTAAATGTCCTGTGTTGAATGTGGGTGAGTGATGGAGACTATTAGGAACAAAAAGTGTTTGAGAGACAAGATGGTAGAAAAGCGGGGGAAGGAGAGCCTTAAGTATCCTGTAACAGTTTGGAAAAAAGACCTGCTGGTAGGAGAAACTGAGAGCATAAGGGAAATTAGAAGTATGAAAGTGGTTGAGTGAGGAGGGGTTTGCAATGGTGTATCTGAGCAGAAGATGATGATGAAGGGGTGGAGTAGAGAATAAATATGAAATAAAAGGGAGTAACTGAAGAGGAAAAGCTGTAGTACACGTATGACTGAAATTTGGGCAGCTTTAGCTTATTGTATTGTATTACATACATTTTGTAGTCAAAGCCAAGAACCTGGTAACAGTGGGACGAAAAAGATAAGATGAATTAAGGAAGTGGAAAATTTAAAGAGAAAAGGGTTGTAGAACTGGCTGAAATCCAGGGGACCACTGGATCTCTCTTCTCCACAAAGATGATTAAATGCGGGAAACTCTAAAAGCTGCATCAGTATCTTTGATGCTGAGCAGTTTTCTGCCTCTATTTTTTTTTTAAAGGAAAAATTAAAAAGAGTACGAATAATAATTTGTTGTTTGATTTACATCTTTTGTGAAATGTCTTTGTCCTTTTTGTGTTTGTTTTTGGAAAATTGCACTACAAATTATTTACAAATAATAGAACAATCTACTTATTTTCATGAACATCTGTACTAATAACATTCTTACTTCATAAAATGAATGAAACATGACCTGCATAATAGCTAAATATTTGTCATGGTAATGCTTTTTGAGAGAGATGAATTATTCTGAAGCACTGAAATGTTCCCCAAAAAATCCCAGATTGTGTTATTAGAAGGTAAAATAAAAAAAAAGATAGGACTGTTATTTTTATGCAGTGGCATCTTAAGGAAATTAGGACGTTTCCCATCCTAATCATATATAGTCTTGTCTCAAAAGACTTGTTTATAAGTGTGTGAAGAAGAAAGCTTGTGCAATGCAGGGGCCTGGCTATTTCTGAACACTCACCAGAACAAACCAGGACATTCAGATGTGTGAACTGTCAGGCAGGTGACACGCTTTGGTTTTGCATGTGTGCTGAAGTTTGTGTTCGGTTCCATTAATAAATGCGCACAGATTTTGAAAACTAGGTCGTCAGTGGGACAGCATCTTTTTATGGTGATGTATAGTCTGCATATGTGAGCAACTGAAATAATTTTCCTGCATGCCATGAATCATAGCCCTATTTTGTCCTTAGTTTTCACTTTTTCCATGTGTAAGCAAACTCCTATTGATTTTGAGCAGATTTTCCTTGAATGAGGGCTGAGGAGGGACTGTGGTATTTGGCCCTAAGGATTTTATAAGCTAGTATGAATCATAAGAATTTGGAGACAATATATTTTAAAATGATTTCCTCTCAAGCACGTTACTACATCTTGCATGTTACTAGGAGCTGTGTGAATGTTGTTACCATATGGATAAACAAACTTTTTCTCCCATTCCCCATTCACTCATTTTTCAGAGCCTCCCTAGTTTTCTTGGCAGGTTGTTGTTGTTGCAGAAATACTATTGATGGGGCTCCTCAGCCCATGCACCTTGATTCTAACGCTCTGTCTGAAGAGCCTGGTATCCAGCTTTTTATTTATCCACAGCTTTCTTTTGAAGACAGCCCCCCTTGGTATAAATCCTGACAGTCTACATCAAGGCCTCAATCTTCTTTCTCCTTGCTATGGAGTTTGTGATCAACGGCAAGAAGTCAGTTCTGTCTCCCTTACGTCTCTAGAGTTTTTAGAGCTCTGAAAATACCAAGAGCATGACCCTGAGATATATATATATATTATTTTTTTTTCCCCAGAAAACGAACAAAGAGGAACTTGTCAGTCAGTCTTTTTGAAAGCAAATTCTGGCAGGGAAGCTACAGTCTGCAGCTGTCATTGGGCTAAGGGTATAAATGTGGCCCAAACGTGAGGCACAGTGTAAAGCAGCGCTCAAATTAATGCAAGAAATTGGTCAAAAAGTTTCTGACCTTGCGTGGTGGCTCCTGTGAATCAGGACGTGTGTGTACTGTCAGTTATGGTGTACTGCTCACAAGCCTTTCCACCAGAGACTGTACGCCTTGGGATTTTTGGTGACTTGTGTTATTGTAGTGTATGCAGGGAAAATAGTTATTTTTACCTCTGAACCAGAGCTTAATGTGTTTGAGCAGTTTTACAGTGGTTTGGAGAAAGCCAAATGCCATAACAAAGCTGCATTTTAAATTAACAGATAAATAAAGATGTTTCTGATGCTTTTATATTAGCTTTTTTCTCAAACAGATTGAAATGATGATTCAGATTGACTCAAAAATTCCTGTAAGAGTTCTTTGTGGACTTTTTATTTTTTAGGGATTTTTGAACCCAGGTAAATTATAGGTATGGACTTATGCGTCCAAATGGACTACTTTAAACTTCAGTACAATGTTGTTGTGGAAAAATATTCTATAAACTCATTAAGACGTGACTGAGAAGCAAAATAAACTAAAGAAATGAATGAAGGTAGCAACCCACTTTTTGACTTGGAGGTCAATGTAAGAGTACAGTGAATACTTGTAAATTGCAGATACAGGGGGAGAACATGATGTTACTCTGAGAAAATTATGTGGTTTTGAAAAAAGTAATTACCATTCAAGAAATGAGAAGGGAATCTAGTGCACTGCTTGCTAATCAAGTATCGTGTATTTGTACACCACTCAAATTATTTTCTTTAATGGCTCTGCAAAATACAGCTTCTCAGATGCTATCTAATATGCAAAACAATATATAAAAAGATAATCCACAAACCTTTTGCATAATTATTTCTGATAGAAGGTGTAGATACACTATCAGCATAAATTAGGGCATTGTTCCAGAATGCTGCTACATTTAACGTTGTGTCAGTGAAGGACAATATTAGAGGCTGCTTAGCTCCTGGTCTCATTGGGCAGAGTTATTTCCAGAGATATATTCTTTTTTGATATAGCTAAATAGTTTTCAGAGTGCTTGTTTTTTTAGCTATAATTAATCCTTTGAACATCTATAGCTGTTCCAGTAAGAATCTCATAACTAATGAATTAAATCTGTCAAAATCCCATTGGAGTTGCATTTAATTTATTAGCTTTAAAATTCTAATGGAAATAGTTGTAGATGTGCAAAGGATTAAGGATTATTAAACTAGAAGGTCAGTAAGTATTGCATCCATTTTACAGATGAATAAACTGAGGCAGTGGGAGGTTAAATGATAAATGTTGTAAAAAAAAAGGTAAGTTGGACAGGAATGGAAGCCAGAATTTCAGTTAATGCAAGTGCAGTATGTGGGAAAAAACCTGGATTCTCACTGTTGGCTATACACTGGCATTTATTTCTACCTGAAGGATGCAAGACACTGTTTTCTTTCCCTTTAATTTCAAGAATAGCATCATCCCTTTGAAAAGCACAGACTGTCCTTTTACTAAGTTTGTTTCCATCTCCTTCCTTGTCCCCCTCATTTTGTGACATTTTGGAGCAGATGTGTTTTCTTTCTTTAGAAAACCTGTAAGTATTAATTCAATCTATAACTTCAGAGAAGGAAAAGAGTTAATAGAAACACTAATAAGTACAACCTTAATAGGATTTGAACTCACAACCTTTGAAATATGAATTAGAAATTTATCTGGTAGTCTACACAGTCTTTCATTTGCAGCCATGGGAATTTACAGGTGTTAAATTAGTTAGAGAAATGCTCCACTATTCCATGAATGCAATAAAAACATAATGAGAACTACAAGGAAATAAATTAATTCTAAAGAAGAAATCTAATAGAAGGGCAACAAAGTTCAAATAAAGCCTGCTCCCTAGTTTCTAACAAGATCTGTGAAATGTCACCAGTATTAGACCTAATATTGCATTGTTATGCTTCAGTTGTTGAAATGTTTTCATTATATGCAAACTTTAGTGAATTTTTGGCCTCCCTCTCTCTATAAAAAAAATGTCCACATTTTAAATATTTCTGTGTAATAGCTTGCCTGTTGAAATGACATTGTGTTTTAATAGGATAGAGTTCCAAGCCCCAGTCTGAAGCCGTAGCAGTAGGAAGCTCGCTGCTCACCGGTGCCGGTGAGCCAGGATTGGAGCACAGCGCTGCTGGGGGCAGATGGAGCCCCAAGCACCGCGCTTGCGTTTGGAGGGGAGGCAGGGAGAACCGATCCACCAAGTCTCGTTTATGTTTCAGATATGTGACAGCTTTAAAAATCTTGAGTAAAAATATGTTTTCACTTCAAGGGCATTAAAATGCTGTTATCCCAGTTGGGTAATGCACAAATTAAAAAACATGACCAAATGTACAAAAGCTCTGACTCCATGGTGTGAACGCTCTGCAGTATGTGTTAGGGGACTTAATTTCATTACTGCAATTTTAGGTCTGACATTTCTTTTCTTCCTTCTGCTTTTAGAAAAAAACCAAAACTGCAGGTGTAAAGTATTTTCAACCAACAGAACCAGGAATTAGTATTTCAGTGAAGGGAGAATGAAGTAACTAGTTACAGAAGCTTATAGATGATAGCCCTGAGACCGTGGTCAGCAAATCCATACTATACTCATCCATGTAGGATGCTTTGCTGCGTTACTCCTTGCGGTGTCATCGCCAGTGTTTTACTGCTGATGTATGTTGCTATAAACAGTTGTAATGAAGGAAGCAAATTATACTTCTTACTTAGTGGAGGCTCTAGTTCATTGGCACAGAGGGCTGTAGTATAGTCACTCCTGAGGGGTCAGTGCAGATTGCTAACAGTCCAGTCGGTACAGATGTGGTAGTGAGGACTGTGGTCTCCCTGTATTTTGACACTTGAGGTAGGGTGTAGTAAAATGCTCTGAATGAGAGGATGGAAAATAGATGTTACTTGTGTAATGGTGCTTATGTTTAATATTTATTTGTTAGAGCTGCCTCTGTCAAGCTCTGGGTGCTATTATACCGTTTGTAGAAATACACATACCGATTTTTCAAGAGCTGCTGAATTGTAAACTGCGATGTGATCTGTGTTCCTCAAACCTGTCTGAATTGAAACATTGTAGAAATCTTAAAAAGAACCCGCCAAAATCCCACAGGCCATTCATTGCAGACTGTGATGAAGGTGAAGAGTGAGAGAATGACAAATTGCTGCTTTACTTCTGGCTTTTTTTCCCCCTTTTCTTGATTAAGGGTGGTGGAGAAAACTCCTGGATTAACCTTTTTTTAATTTTCTTTCCTTTTCCCTTTCTTTCTCTGAATTATGACTGAAGCATCTCTGATCATTAGGGAGTAAATAATTTGAAAGTTTTATCCTTTGACTATTCTTCTGGAATATTTAATCAAACAGATAAAAAAAGACACATTCACTTTTTCTAAATTTATCCTATGAGTTTCCTTTCCAAGAATTCCTGATCATCATTTACAGCAGCTAGGTTGAGCAGAAGGAAGGTTTCCAAGCCTTGGAAGAAGGTGGGGAGGAATATACCCAGCCATGTTAGAGATCTTTTCTCCCAGTGAGCTTTCCTGAAAGCCCAGCCTGTTAAGAGCAAGCAGTTTACACTAGTGATGGTGCTGTCTGGCCCCTCTTCTCAAAGCTTTTACTTAAATCAGTGAGTCCTGATGGATTAGTTATAGGACATTTATATTGAGGGGATTCAGACTGAATGTCAAGTTAATGTCTGTTGTTGCGTGTTGGTTTTCCTTTGTTTTATGTAGGTTGTCTTGTTTTCTAGCTTTTTCTATTTGTTACCATCTATTTTATATTGTGATATATTGTCAGTGTGGCATCCTGTAGTAAATACGACGAGACTAGGACTTACAACTGCAAACACTACTTAGGGTAACGTTTCTGTTAACCTTGAATTCAGTTGTATTGTATGAATTAAAATGAATTATAAGTCTCTTTGGGTCCTTTAGAATTACATTATTTATATAGAATTATATTTTTTTTGCATTTAAAATATATTTTTACATTGAACATATATACATATATATATATATAAAATATTCAGTATAAAACATTTGGAGAAATTACTTGGGAAATAATGATATTTTGTGACCACAAAAATAAGGGTGAAACATGCACCACTATTTCCTACATTATTTAATAAAATGTATCTCTTTTATTTGTTAACTTGGTCAGACAATAGCATTCAAATAGCTCAGAATTCATATGCTTTGCATGTAGTGTTCTCCATTTGGAGGTTTAAGGCTGTATGGCTTTATTAATTTAAAGTGGAGCTACAGACACACATGCCACCGTGTAGCTTTGTGTGGAAAAATAGATGAGGAACATGTCTCAATATTTTAATTCTTTAGAAGAAAAAAAAGACCATTACAAAACACAGAGTAATGTGAACAATCTTAGAAGTCCTGTCTGATCAAATCTTAGTTAAGATGATTTTCTCTAGAACACTTAACAGTCACTTGAAACCTTTAGGATCCCTCACACTTTGTGGAATTAAAATAAGTAGCTTGAGAAGTCAACCGAAAAATACTTGATTTCAAACACTGTGGACCCTTCTCGAATGCATTTTATACTCCAAACTTCAAGTTAGTCTGTATTACTGTGCTTTACTGCGTTTCATCTTTTGGAAATGTATCTTTCAGTCCCCTAAAAGGATTTTCTACCTTCTTGCACAGTTTTGTTGTTGGATATCTCTCTGTTAGGCAAGGGGGAGACTTTGGGGGCTTTGGGTTTTTTTGTGGGATTTTTTTGGTTTTGTGTAGTTTTTGGGGTTTTTTTGTTTGTGGTTTTTCTTCCTTGGG
>VZTU01027195.1:48174-70397 GCA_013400835.1 Zapornia atra | reverse complement strand
GGGGGGTGGGGGTGTGATGGAGGAGACCTGAAAAGGATTCGAGTCTGTCAAGTACTTTTGGAAGGTTGGTTAATTTTTCCTCTTCAGCACTATCAGACAGAAGGCTGTTGGCTTTAAGTTTGTCTCTAAGCATTACAATTTTGTATAACTTTTCTGGGTCCAGATGGATGTGACTACTTGCTGTTTCTATATGGTCTTCTTGTCTTCATATCTCATTTCCAACTGGGGACCTGAGGAAGCAGTGTCCTGACTGCTCAGTGTCAAGCATGACCCCCCGCGTCCTTCTGCTATGAGAAAATATAAGAGGGTTTTTTCCCCTCAGGCTTGTGTATAATGACAGAAATAGTCTCAGGTGACCTTGTGTCCACTGTTAGGTCATCCCTGTGAAAAGCAGCATCACCGTAACGTTCTGCTTGGCTGTGTGTTTCCAAGCATTCTGCTAAATAACCTGTAACTTTTAACAAGTCCAAATGATCCCCTCTGTTACAGTAGAGTAGACCCAACGCCTCCTGTTCTTTTCAGTGGTTACCTGAGTAGGATAAGCAGCTATTTACTGCACTGGGGTTGTTCTGGTTTGTTTGTTGAATTTTTTTTTCATTCCCTGCTGATCACCTTTAATTGCACTGGGCCCCTCTTCCCCACACTGTCACACAGGTATGGTAATTCAATTCTATCCTGTATGCATGAGCTTTTCCCCTCTCTCCTCAATGCGAGTCTAGCTCTGCCTCTGAACACAACCTGTTATTCAGCCTCCCTTGCTACCTGAAAAATCTCTGCTTTCAGTGATACCTGTCATACCCTGCTTTCTGTCTTGTGTATTCATTTTACTGTTGTCTTTCTTTTTCTTCATGTGGTTTTTTCTCACAGCCAATATTCTTGCCCTTCACATACATGACCTTTATTTGATCTTTTAAAACTTTTTTTTCCTCTTGTCACTTTATTGTACCTTTGTCTTCATTTCAAGGTCTTCTCACCTGTTAACTTTATACAAGAACTTTAATTCACTTTTTCCTGGAATGGTTTTTTTTTCTTAGTTGCTTCGTTCCAGTTCTAGCATGCCATGCATGGTGTGTTTTGATCTATTGGTAATTCTGTATGTTTTTGTTTATGTTCTTGAGGTGAACATAGGTGAACTGGTGGGTCCAGAGTAGTATAGTGAGAAATAAACCCAAATCTTAAAACATCTCCCCCTACCCTTCCCTTCTTCCCAGGTTTAATTTTCCTCCCAGTTCTTCTCTCTCCTCCCCCTAGCCAGCAGCACAGGGAAATGGGGTTGGGGTCAGTTCATCACAGGATGTCTCTGCTGCTCCTTCCTCCTCAGGGGAGGACATGTCACACTCTTCCCCTGCTCCAGCCTGGGGTCCCTCCCATGGGTGACAGTTCTCCATGAACTTCTCCAACATGGGTCCTTTCAATGGGCTGCAGTTCTTCACAGACTGCTCCAGTGTGGTCCCCTCTCACCACAGGTCCTGCCAGGTGCCTGCTCTGATGTGGGCTTCCCATGGAGTCCAGCCTCTTTTGTGTGGATCCACCTGCTCTAGTGTGGGAATCTGCTCCACCATCATCCTCCATGGCTGCAGAGGGACAGCCAGCCTCACCATGGTCTTGTCCACAGGCTGCAGGGCATCCCTGCTTTGGTGCCTGGAGCACCTCCTGCCCCTCCTTCTTCCCTGACTGTGGTGTCTGCAGAGTTGTTCCTCTCACATATCCTCACCCCTCTCTGGCTGCAGTTGCACAGATGTTTTTACCCCCCTTTCTTATTGTTGTCACAGAGGTGCTACCACCACTGGTGATAAGCTTGGCCTTGGCCAGTGTCAGTTGGTCTTGGAACCAGTTGGCATTGGCTCTGTTGGACATGGGGGGAGCTTCTAGCAGCTTCTCACTGAAGCCACCCATGGAGCCCCTCCGCTACCAAGGTCTTGCCATGCGAACCCATACAAAATCACAATCTAGTGTAGGAAATATGGAGCAAGTATTAGGAATACTCCCCAAAGTACTGTCTCAGCTAAGCCAAGCGTTTCTGAGAGCAATTTGGACTGTGATCCAAAATCTTCTGGAAAAAAGTCAGATGCTTTGTGTGTCCCTGCCCTGTGTGTCCCACCCCTGGTTGGAGGGGAAAGTGCTTTAGAGACATGAACCTTCTTCCTCTAATAACTACAGGCATGTGTACCACTCACAGCAGTAGTAGACAACCAGACTCTTGCTTCCAGGGAACATGTAGAAATGTTTTAGCATGTATGCTCTCTCCCTCCAGCTTTTTTGTTTGGGTCTTTGGGTTTGGTTTTTTGTATGTTTGTTAAAGAACATGAGAGTTCTAGAAAGGATAGTTATGGAGACAAGCCTGGTATGTCTGATAACGTTACAGCAAGGGGCAAAACATCAAAAATATCAGTCACTTCAGGAAAAGCATACATAGCAACTCTGAAACTTGTTCTGGAGTGAGAACAATGGATTTTGACTCATGTTTCTATGAATTTATCCTATACCTTAAAGGTACTTTTAGCTGGCAATTCTGTTCTGTGATGCTGTTCTGTAACTGGTGTAAAATGTGATTTTGCTGATTTTGAGGAAAGAGGATAAAGTTAAGGTATGTCTGTACTTGCTTCCAGTAGTATGCAAAGTTTGGAATAACTTACACATGTAAATGAAAAAATACCAAGTAAATTATTAGATAAGTAATAGATTGTATAAAAATTATAGCCCAGAATAACTCATGGGAAATTGTCTGGCTCTTTGGCTTGGAATTCGTGTGCATTGCAGACATCCCTCTGTAGCTGTGTGGAAATCTGCACTTGCAGACAGTCAGCTGTCACGCTTCTTTCTTCAGTACTTTGAGAATACCAACTCAGGGTTCCAGCAGCAGTGTGGCCCACCATATCTTGGGCTAGTGTAAGGATCTCATTTAAATAGAGCAGCGCTTTCCACGCAAAAAAAGTTACTATTTTAGTGTGACATGTAGAGCTGATGAATTGGCAGTCTGTAAATCCAATACTTCTTTTTTTTCTCCCTGGCAAATATACTACTCCTTTTGTAAAGGCCAAGAAATTAATGAATGATTTTATTCTTCCCCCTTGCAGCCTGCACAGGGTAATTATGTATTATTAATAATGCAGCAGTACAAATGATATTAAATGAACTACATTTGTTAATGTAGATCTTATCCAACTGCTTTTTCCATCGGTGGACTGTTTCTCATCAGGGGGTACTAATTAGCTGTAATATGTGGGAAGATGGGACAGAAATCCAATCAGATAAATAGGATAGATTTGGAAAAATCCAGGAAGGAAGAACACCATTTAAGACTGTGAGTGTATTATTATGAGGAGAGATGAGAATTTATGCTTTTTTGCTTTTTCATACATTTCATGGTCATTTGAAAGCTAGAAAGTACCAACTCTTGTTCTACCAGGGCTATAAAGACTCACAGAATATTTCATTTGTCAACGCTGTAATGCTGTTTTCCTTTGCTGTAATAGAAGTGCATATAAAAGCTATCAAAGTCTTTGCTATGCTTGCACATGTATTTATTCAGACTACTGTGTTGATGAAAATTACTGGTGGTCTACTGCTGTTAGAAATTTTTTTAAAAATCGCTAGCCTCCTGATAAAGTTTACTCTCTCTCTGTTTGAATAATAATCTCTTAATTTCTACAGCTGTATTTTCATACATTTGAATGTTGTTATACAATAAATACACATGCATAATGCATAAATGTAAGGGTTTGATCTGACTGCCTCTAAAATCAATGGGAAGTTTACCTAGACTTCAGAGGGTGTAGTATAGGACCAAGTAATCATTCTTACAGTTAATGTACAGTTGAGACCCAGCCTGTATCAAAATGAAACCCACATTATCTCATTTGAAAGCAGGTGGTTGCACCTGTGTTCACAAGATAAAAATTAAATTAATCTCATTCATTAGTAGCCTTACTATTCATTTGCATTCTGTTTCTTATTAGCAGAGTCCAGTGGTTCTTGCATGCTGTGGGACCATTATCATCCAACTACGCAGTTTTCTTTTCCTGTCTTTTTTATAGGCACTGTGTTTCTAGAAACTTTAAAACACCCTCCCATCTAGAGCACTGTGAAACTAGAAACTTGTTTGAAAGCCTGTGGGAGCAAGTGTGACCCTTGGCATGCAGAGGTTTGTAAACCACCCCAGCAGGCACTGTTTAAAGTCCTCTAGCAAGCTGGATTGCTTGCCTCATACATTTTTCAAGATGATTAATTACAGGACTTTATATGCCCTCCGCAGTGATGGAATTTGCTTCTTTTCCTTAAAAACTCCACCTAATTTTTTTCTTTCCCCCACTACCCCCCCCCCATCCCCACAGTAGCCAGTTGCCAGTAGCTGATACAGAACGAGGGGTGTTGGTACCAGGTGAGGGGTGCAGCCAGAGCTAAGCCTTGAGGTCACCCCCAGCAGCCTGGCAGGGCTGGAGCAGCTGGTGGGAGCCGTGGGTACGGGATGCGTCAGTGAACAGAGCAGTCTCGGGAACCAGGGTGCTGCACTACTGAAAACTCTGCACAGGAATATATAGATTCAGAAGTATTTACATTTCAATACATCTATTTCATGTAATTAAAGTAAACAGATAAACAGAGCAATATGTTGAAACATATGTATAAATATATAGATAGACATATTGCATGGAAACCTTAATATTTCATCCAAATGAAATACTCTTATTCCAAATATGCCCCGTAGGAGTTTTGCTCAAGGCTATGCTTAGGTATACTCAAAAATTCCCGATAGCTAGTCACGAGGGAAAATATGTTCTCTTACAGATAATTGCTACTGGCAGCTAGAGACCTAGAGAATTTGATGTGCAATAATGTGACCTGACTATGTATTAAACTTTTTTGAAGGACATGCGTAAAGAAATTTTATATGCTCCTCACACACCTTAGTTTTTTGGATTTCACTTGTCTTGGCATATTTTTAACAACTTCCCTGTGTTTAATATCTGTTACATTTCATCCTGATAGTTCTCAGCTGTAAAAGATTCTAATATTCTAATATTATGGAGTGTGGTGGTTGTTTTGTTTTGGGTTTTTTTTCCAAAACAAATGAGCTTAAAAAGGTAGGGTGGAAAGGAGACAGGAAGGAGAATAAAGCCCAGGTGACTTGTAAGGAATATGTAAACAAAGCAGAGTTGCATTATTGATGATAGAACTGGTGAGAAACGAAACCAGTAAATATTTTTTCTTTAAAAATACATGAGATTAACCATTCAAGGGCTGCTTTTTCTCCACATTGGGTTTGAATATTTTCTTGTAAGCATCTACTTTGTGTCTCTATGTGTGCTAGTTGCCACTCTGTTTTTCTCTTAGGCTGCTTAAAAGACGGTTGTCTTCCTATATTAAAAAGGTTGTAGGTTGTGTATCACTTTTTATCCTATTGGAAAGTACATAGCAATTATACAAAAAATTCAGTTAAAAGCAAATGTCAGAATTGTTTGCTATCAGCTTTATCTTTTCCTTTAGCGCTGGTTTGTAATATTTGTTTCCCAGTATTCAGGATTATCACTAAGCAATGATGTATAGTTTGAATTTTCATAAACTGCCAGGAACTGAAAATGAACTTCCAAAAGATACAAAATGTCACAACTTCAATAAATATTTTTATATACCTTATAAAAATTCTTGATATCATCTTGGTTTTGTGGTGGCAGATGTTAATAGGCAATAAATATATATATTGTTGTTCACTGGACAAACAAAGATAAAAGACTGAAGTAACTGTTTCCCTGCATTATAAACTCCTTTTTATTCCTCCTGTTTATTTAAACCCTATCCCAGATTCCAAATTTAAACCTACAGGAGATACAAATAACTGAAATTTTCCTTGTCTTTATAATTTCCATTTTTATTGCTGGTTTTACTTCTTAATGCTATATATTAATATAGGCAGCAATGTAGTGTTTTTAAGTTGTGATCATATTTTAATATAATGTAGAAGTTTAAATAAAATATCATTTGACATTGTTAATGTAAAGAATCCTGACTTATTCTTGAAAGAAAAGAATAGTGGGCTTTTTTTTTCACCCTGATAATTTAGATTATAATAAGTGGCCTTTGTGGAAAGTGGCAGAATGTAGATTATAGGAACTGATTAGAAAAATGAAATGCACTCCTGTTCCTTCAGACTCTGAGCTGGCCATCTTAACCAGGTTGCAGTTTTCATTTGGTGCATCACAGTATTGTAGAGATGAGGTGAGCACAGATGGTTTGGTGGGCTTCTGTAAATCCTTAGTCTTGATCCTTCTTTCTTCCAAAGATCCGTCTTTGCGTTGCTGCCACACAGTAAGTGCAATATTTGATAAATAGTGTTATAATGAGGAATTATAAAATTGTCATGTGGCTTTGTCAGGAAGAAAATCCCAGGGCTCGATCGTCCACAGGGTGTGTTTAGCTGTTTGACTCTCTCCTAATATGTTGCAAACCCGATAACTCGACCTTTCCAGAGGTGTTTGAATTGAAAGTTGTTCCATTTAAGCTGTGATGGGAGCAGTTTTGTGCTCCTTCGGTTTCATGATAAAATATCTTCCTGTTGCATCAGTAGAGTTATAAACACACCCGGAGGGACATTTATTTCCAGCTTTCTGTGTGGTGGAGACTTATCTGGTCCCAATTGCTGTATCATGTGAGGTAGACAGGTGGCATCAGGCAGTTATCAAATAAAAGATGAAGGCAGCAGCAGCAGGTTACGGCCTCGGGCTCAGCAAATTCTCAATTCAGTGGCAGCAGGTTCAGGCCTGAGGCAGGACAGTATAGCTGACTCCTGCAGAAACAAAATCAGACCTGTCACCAGTGCAGTTCATCCATGACTCTGTGCAACGGGAGGCTACAGCAGCTACGTGGAGCCATGCAGTTACAGGTCAGCCATGCAATTTGCAACATCTGGCCTGCTTGTTAAACCCAGAATTCCCCCAGAAATGCGAACTGGGTAATACCTGCTGCAAAAAAAATATTTATTGAAAGGTGCATTATGAAAACAAGCACTTGGTTACATAGAGGATTTTGAAAAGTGTTTTTATGGAAAGTGGAAAGAGGCACAGGTGTGAGCAAAGAAGTGTAAACACAGATGAACTAGATGTCCCAGTCTTGGCTACCAGCAGCTGCTTAGTGGTCCCGTTGGGTCAGCAATAAGATCCTCAGGACCATGGTAGATGAGAACACACAGGATTAGCAGAATTTGTTGCCCATCAGGGAAATCATGGAAGAAACAATCTTTTGTATGTGCCTGTAAGGGAATCTGTATTCAAGCAAATGTACATTTCTTTCTTTTATGCATATGCCCAGATGAAATGTTTTTAGCCCCAAACCCTGCCCATGTTTCCAGGATTGGTCTATAATTATTCTCTTTCTTTCCATAAGCTGTGCTGCTCTTGGATTCTTAAGACCAATGTTGGCTATAACAACTTTACTGCTACCACTTATGAGCAGCAAAAAAACCACAACAAAACCCAAACACCTCCTTAAAAAAAAAAAAAAAAAGGAAAAAATATCTAAGTAGATGAGCAGAACTTTCCATCTTCTAAAATTCAAAGCATAATATTTATATTCCGACAAATAAAAAAATCCCAGGTCTATTTTAATCTTGACAATAGAACTTTTAATCACTTCAGAGTGGAGGCAGAGTGAGCTATTACCTGCCTGCTATTACAGTGCATAGTCATAAACATTCGGTCTTCCTATTTCTAGTGCCGAGAGCTTGAAGTCAATGGGAGTCTTTCCATTAATACGAAGCAACAGATCAATCCTGGAGCGGAGGTTTTATTCATTGTAAGGCTAGACCTCAATAAAAAGAAGCTAAGTGAAATATAATTCATAGAAATCAATTAATTTATTGATCTTCATACACTGATGTATTAAAAAAAAAAAAAAAAAAGTTCTTTTTNTTATGTATTAAAAAAAAAAAAAAAAAAGTGCTGTTTTTAACAGTATCCTGCTTTACAGTCTTCAAGTGCATCAAGAACCAGAAGAAAAGGTCTGGCTCTCCAGAACATTATGTCTTCTTTACACATGAAGCTCTTTTGAAATCAGTGACGGTACAGCCTGTGAAACTGCGAACTTCACTGTACCCAGAGAAACACTGAGCTAGTGTACCAAGAAGTTTTCTGTTTTGCTAAGTGTACTTGCATTGGTTTGAAATGGAAAAAATTTGTTTAGCTGAAAATCAGGTGGTGGCTCTCATGTAAGAGAGAAAAGAAATTCTCTGGTGTCATCAATGACCTCAAAATACTTGGGCAAAGAACATGTATAAACTTACTGTGTAATTGTATAATGATTTACATCCATGACAGAGAGGTTGTATGTCTGAATTCATCCATGGGTGTGCTTTACTGTGATTTCTAAAGCAAATGCTGAGGTCTAAGAATTCAGGGTGGCAGTTATGAAATATTAAAAAAATCCACAGGGGATAAAAATCTTTACTACTAAACACCAGTTAAAAGCTACATAATTACTGAATAATCATTTTTTTGCAATGAAAAGTATCTTAAATTTTTGGAATAATGCACATTTAACATAGATTGGTATCTCTGAAGCAGATGTCTCCTTGACATGTGCATTCAAGCTGTTGGCGGTGACCTTGTAGGGCAAAGCGGTTTTGAAAATTAGTTTTTGCCTCCCAATCTGTGAAAATAATGCTGTAGTGAAGATTTAATAAAAGTTATAGCTTCTCATAGAAGCTTATTTCAGCAAAGTAAACTATTAATTAAAATAACGAATGTCAGCTATTTCTCAGCTTGACAGTTAACACAACACAGCTTTTGCTTAGCGTGATGTACAGAATGTATGGGAGGTATACCTATAATTCATTTTATCTATGTATGGTTCACTTCTTATATTGTAATACAGCAGTTTTCTTAGTGGTGTGAGAGCTTGGGGAAAACCCATCTGGCATGCAAGTAGCGTATGGCTAAAATGGGGAAGTAAAATGAAATTAGGGAATTTCTGGAGGATTTTAAGTTTTGCAAAGCAAAGGGGAAAATTTGTAACCCTGTCACTTACCATCTACCTTCAGCTACCCCCTGAGGTGGAACAGAGGCAGGGGGATGGGATTGGAAGGGGTGTGTTTCTGTTGCAACATGGGTTTTGCTTAAAATGAAGAATAAAAAAGCAAGAGGGTGGGGTTATGGTTTTGAGTTATATGCTGGTATGAAATTAAATGCCACTTGGGAATTGAGTCACCTGCTGTAAAAAAGGTCTGGTCTGGCAAAAGGTCTCACTGGAGCCTATCACAGGTTAAAGCAACCCTCCAGGGTTTTGCCCAGCGTTGCCACCTCTCCTGCCAGGTGGTACCCCCAAACGGCACAGAAGCACGTTTGCAGCCCTGTGTGTCTCCCCTTCCCTGTATGTTCCTTTGTGAAGGAACTGAAGTAGATTTTGTATATAAGTTTTGCATCCTGCTGTGGGCACTTCTGCGAATGCTCTCTGCCTTTGCTGTCCTGGTGGTTTGGTGTAAGAACATAGAAATGAATGTTTGAGGTTCTGGTTTCCTTTCTTGATTTGTGTCTGAGCAACATTGTTAAATCTGTGAGAGAAACAGAATCACAGAATGTTAGGGGTCGAAAGGGACCTTGAAAGATCATGTATTCCACCCCCTCTCAGAGCAGGATCAGGTCATAAGTAACCTCTAATTTTGCAGTTCTGTGTGTTTGTGAACCCAACTCGAGGTTGTCTGAGCAGCTGTAATTTCAGCTACAGGCATTACTCATTCATATGCGCTGAACTGCTTGCTCTTTTCTGTTGGAATCCCAGAACTAGGAGAGCATGCTTTGAAAAGTTTGTCCTTAACCTCTGCCACAGGTTTCTTACCTACAAGGTGTATATGATGCTTTTTCTTCTGTGTGAATGGTTTGTGAAATAGAGATAACTCGGCATTTGATATTCCTGTAGAGTTAGTTAACTGCCCTTCGTAGCTGAGAAAGCAAATTGTGGAGACGGGTTAAAGGCCAATAGATGATGTAAATAAGGTGATGGATTCAGGAAAGCCTAAGCTCAGGTCCAAAGGCAGTCAAAAAGCTTATGAGCCCTTATCTCAGAAGTCAGCATTTTAAAAATGTGATGGTCAGTGACTAGGAAGCTTAAAAGCAACGTACTTGGTGTGTTTCTTCAGAAGCGAAGGGTATTATTTCCTAGAGAACTGTGGCTTAATATGTTTTGTTTGACTGGGGGGCTGCTTTCCTTCTGGGATACAGTTAGGAAAACCACTTCTATTTAAATAGTAAAACAAATGAACAGATTCTCCTGCCTCTGATTTTAATTTTTTTGTAATCCTGTACTCTGTAGCACAATGCTTGTTGTAGTCAAGGGAAGAAACATTTTATATCAGCATGTCATCAAAATACTGATAACACAACTCTGTAATTTCTCCATAAATACTTGAGACTGCACCAGCCGAAAAAGTGGGGGGGAAAGCCCCATTGTAACTGTTTTTCTCTTTTTTACATGGAGTGAAGTTGAACCTGTGCAGATATCCTGAACGATTTGCAGTAATGCTGCACTCAAAACTGACTGGCTAAAACGTAAAGATTTTTTTAAAAAGAGGAATTCTTAGATTAAATTTGTCCCTAAATCAATGGTTCAGTGAAACAGAAGAAAACATATCAGAGGTTAGATATTAAATATAGGGCTGCCCATAGAAAAAAACCTTCATCCATTGTTCAGAAATACACTGAATTGCATCTTCTGTGTTTCAGTTTTATTCCCGTAGATGTGCTATCACTATTTAGCATTTAAATTTTTGTGGGCTCTGGCCCTGATGCTATGCTATACATTGAATTAAATCAAGTCACTAACAAAGAATAATGTTACAGCCCTTTCATGTTAGCTTTTTTGCACTACTCTTCTCCTAGAGCTTGAAATCTTGTGTAAACTGCTGGTTACTTGGTGTTTATAGAAGTAAATAGTGCAGGGAGTAAAACCTTTTGTTTTGGTGTGTGGGTTTGTTTTTTTTTTTTTAAAGTTATTGGGGCTTTGATTGTTCTGCACCCTTGCTTGGACTCATCATCACTGCAGTCAGTGTAGCTGTAACCAACACACTTTATACAGCAGCACTGATTGCAGTGAAGTGATGGGAAGGAATCACTTTGTTGGCTGGAAGGCTCTGTCTGCAGAGCGATTCAGCGAGTGGAAGCCAGGAGTGGTATATAGTAGGCGAGAGACTTGTTTGGCAAAAGTTGTGTAAGTTTTCACTGGCAGTTTTTGCCTTGTGAGCCTGCAGTCTGTCAGTCTCCAGGAAAGGAGTCACTCAAGGTACTGAAGATAAATACAGACATTAAAGGCCAACTTGTGAACTCAGTACCAAGGGATGTGTCTGCTGAGAGCGCTGAATCCTGATACTTGTATTTCTGTGGGTAGAAATGACTGTTATTTCAGCTCTGTTCTCAAGGGGAGGCCTTCATTAGGTGTGTGTTTGGTCCTCCACTGCAGACTTTTTGGATTTGAGAGGGGAACATTTCTTGAAAGCAAAACAACTTGTGGAACTTAGGCTTAACAAGTGAGTCATTGTTTAAAACTGGCAATTTATTTCGAATTAAATAATGGAGTAAAATTTATTGAGATAGAGAATTGATAATGTGAGTGGTCCCAAGTTACCTCATCTCCACAGACTGCTGCGTGCCTGCTAAACAGCAGGAACCTGGTATGTCCTCCTAACAAATGCATGGTAAAACACGTTAGTCTGCAGTAAGCTCATTTTTTGAGACATTACATGGAAAAAATAGTAGAAGATGGTACATGTTATTTCCAATTTTCAAAGTGTGTACAGATGGTTGGTTACCAGGGCTCAGCTGCATGGTTTGCAATAGGTCCCAATAAACTGAACATGTGTGGGTCCCCTGTGTTAGGAGTAGCATTAAAATCATATTATTAAGCAAAAAAACCTCTCCCAAAACAGTTACAAGAAGACAACAGGATGCATTTATAAGTGTATTGTGTTAAAACATTGTAACTCAGTAAATCGTTGCATGTGGATTATTTGCCATAGCTGTTTTATTGTAAAGCACATGACATCAGTAATGGTAAGAAGCTGGTATGTTGAGCGCTGGATTTATTGTCTGAATATTTTCTTTCAGACTTACCCAAATTATTTCAAGGACCATGTTGGTCCAAATATTACAGAAATTGGGCTTATAAGGTGATTCTCTTTCTACAGTAAATGTAAACAAAATTCAGTATCTGGAGAAGGAGTTGGACAGAGATATTGCTGGGTTATACTCAACATGGCTAAAAAAATTATAAGCTGGAATTTTTCAAGCCTTAATTCTTATAAAATCTTGTATTTGATGCATGTGTGCAGTTTATACATAGACACACCACTCTGTTTTGGGAGAATTTCATTTGACAATATTTTTTGGTATTTATGCAGTTATGGTTCATGAAGAAAATATGGTGCTCCTTGGAATTCATGGGGAAGTGTTGTGTTGCTGGTTGAATTCTGTATAAAACAGGTCTGTTTAGTTGTGTCATGCTTTTTTATAAAAAGAAAACTGGCTGCATCAGAGGGCTGTAAGCAGAAGGAGGGAGCTGTAATACAGACATGCCTAATACTACTTTTGCTATGATCTGTATTAATACCTGCATGTCAGAAGAGGTCACACAGCATGAACTAGCTTGAACATTTGTCTTTGACATAAATAGAATAAGGCTGTCGTGTTATTTTTCACAGGTTTTAAAATGCAGAGTTAATGGTTATTACAGGACCCGTTTTCATGTGATGTGTTCAATTACCCCTGTGGTGATGGAGTAAGGAGCTCATATTCCATTTTCCTTTCAAGGCATTTGTCACATGTTTTTGCTGTTGGAATTTTGGGTGCTGCTGGGGAGTGACTTCTTTGACCGTGTTTTTCTTCCCCCTTGCATGTGAGTAAGAGCTGAATGAATGGACCTAATCAGTTTTTATTTGTGAAGGCAAAGAGTTCTGGTGCAGCAGGATCTCCAAATATTCCTTTTAAATGTGAAGTTTTGCATTTCTTACAAACAACCCTAATCTATAGCTCTTCCATAGGAGAGTCATGTGGTCAGAACTCACGTTGGGGGCAGACTGTCTTTACATATAAAGCTGTTATTGCAGGAACATGTACCACTAATAAACATGGGAAAATGTTCCTATAGTTACTTGATTTTAGAGGAAAACCAGGTTTTATTCATTAACTTACAACTCCTTGGTACTGTGGGGTACCTAATCAAATAAAATACATAACCACTTCTCTTTATTGGTATGACACCTGCTGACACCAGACCCACAGTACAGCACAAACTTAACATAAGGTATATTAATTTTTTTTAAAAACCCTGCAAATATACAGTTTACTTAAACTCATGAACTAAAGTTCAGTCATTTACCTGATATATGAAAGGTTATTTTTCCTAAAGGTGAGACATCACAAAATACGTAATATTTCTAGATCTTATTGCAAGGAATTAGTAAATCAGGAGGAGCCCACTGTATATGTGACTACCTGCAACCTAAGCCTGGTTCTGTTCAGTCAAAGCCCCAAGGTGACAAGTAGGGGTCAGCTTTTACCTCTTTTTCTCTCTGTTTATGAATATGTTTGTTTCCAATTCTCTTTGCAGTTCAGCTGTGGTAGTGCTTAGATCTGGGTGTAAAGACGAGACTGGCTTTAGAAGCCGGTATCAGACATGCACTTGCTTAGGCTATTAACCACTTATTTCCTGTGCCTGTTTCTAGCAATCGATCACAGCACTCTGTGTGATTGGCAGAGGAGGCTCCTTGGAGAGAATTCTTCAAAGTAAAGTAAAATAAAATATTATTTATGGGATGTTGTTATAATCACAGTGGAGAATTTAAAAGTCTTGACCTTTCAAACATGGGCACTGATAAGGGATTTCAATATGAAATATCTGTGATCTTTGGAGGTTATAATACAATATTGCAGTGTTGGGCAGTAAGCATTTCCTTAGTGTCTGTGAAAATCAGGCCAGGACTGAAGAAGTGCAAGTGCACTTTATGCTTTTAGGTGCTTCTAAGGGGGATGGGAAATGTCTTTTCCTGGGGTTTTTTTGTTTGTTTTTTTTTTTAACCTGTGATTTTATGGTTTCGTAAGGGTGCTCCCAGTAAACCCAATAGGAACTGCAGGTACTCAGCACTTGTTAAAAGCAGAGTCGGTCTGATTTCCCGGGTGCTAAGCACCTTTTGTGTTGGGTGACTCAGAGGCAGCTGTGCTTGCTCAGCAACTCACAGATCTGAGTCCTTATTGCAGGTAGGCGCAGTTGGAAATACTGGCTCTTTTCCCAGAACGAATCAGGTTTAGCAGTGCACAGGAGAGCTTGTCTTACCCACCTTTGTCCTCGCGCTCGCAGGCTACTTATATTTAGCTGATATTGCTGGTACAGAATAACTCATTGAGATGCGAGAGCCCAGTCTCCATGCTTCAGTCACTCTGAAGGCTTCTGTAGCAAGCAGCATTGCAGCTCTTTTATGGTGAAGAGAGCCGTAAAACTATTTAAAGCTCTGAGCATATATGAAGTGTCTGTCTTGAGAACCACGTTTCGTAATGCTGGCTAAGTGCTGCTCAGTTGCATTTGGGGAAACTGTATCAGTAGCACTTGACAGCTGCTTACTTAGAGAAAGTAAAAGGCAAATCTCATTCCTTTCTCTCTCGTTGATGTTAGTAAAAATGTTTGTACTGCAACTCCACTAAACTAGAGAAATGAGGACTTCCCTACTGTAAAGAGGCTTCTACACTGGCTGGTTGTTGTATTTAGGACTGTATTGTTGAGAGGGTGAGTAATGACAGCTGTAGCTCCTCACTTGTGTTCTCTTTCTGCTACTGTGACTGGCACTATTGTCACCAGCCCAATATTTTAATTACAAAACACTAGGAAAATTAAACCTAACAATTGGAAGATGCCACTGACCCCCCAGAAATTCAAGTGCATTGCCCACTTCAGAACTAGGGATTGCTAGGCATTTTTGTAGCCAATTTAGGACACAGTTTAGGACATCATAAACATCTCAAGCTCATCCTAATTAGTTCATGTTTATAAAGTGAACTGGGAGGCTTGTATGGAGGCTGCTTAGTTTGTGGAATAGCTGTGTCCCTAAAAATAATGAATTTCTTTGGTCAGTATATATTGTTGACTTCACAGTTTTTATAGATTTCCCATGCTCTAAAGATTAAATCTTTCCAGCTGGTAGACAAATCAGTCATTCATTTAATGGATTGCTTATCTTTACAATGACTGTTCCTATTTCATGAATATAAAAAAAAATAATCTGATAATTGGCTCTATTTACTGGCATTATTCAAGTGAAGTTTAATATATCTTCTATAGATATTGATTTCAAATAGTGCACATGTATTGACTGAAATTAAAGTTCTCTGCCCTCTGCAGAGGAGGACTCTTCTGGCTAGAAATAATAATAGTGAACCTAAGCAAAATATATTATTTTAAATGAAATTGCCATCACATAGTTTCAGACAAATGTACTTGCAACTTCGCTTACCACAGGATGGTATTTGCAGACAGACTGTCTGAAAAGAGACAAAAAACCTTCTCCTGTGAGGGTAATACCAGGACAATTTTGTTCATCTTCCTGTAAATGCAGGGAAGCCAGCTATTAATGGACTTAATTATAATGGGCACTGTTGGTTTGTATTTAGCATTATGCAGCAGCAGTAAGAACATTTTATTTTCATCATCCAGAAACCAGGTGGTTCCGCAACAGAACCATGAAACAAAACTCCAGATTCTTTTTCATTTAAAATAAAACTGTATAGCATAAATGCATCATGGACAACTTGTCAATATTTATCACAGTCTCTACTGAGAAATACATTACCAGTATTGCTAAATGATTAAGCATGATACAGCTGGCTTAGCTGGGTCTAGTTCTGTTGCCAGTGTAGTCAGATTGTGGTTTGGGTTGGATGGAGTAAATCACAATCACCTGTAATTGTTGCTCCTGGTATGTGTGATCTTATGCCATGTTTGAACAAAAATGTAATTGCCTCTGTTGGACTATCTACATTGAGGGTGCTTCTCTTCCTCCTTTGGCAATAAGTAAACATGATATTATGTCAAGCCTGAGCTCTAGGCTTCAGTCAGGCAAGCTTCCTAGCCTGCTCCGTGCAACGCCGCTGTCTAGGCTCAGGTTTCTGGAGAAGGCAGCTGCTAGTGGCATTAGTGCCTGTCTGAACGTGGGCATTCCCTCCTCCTGTTAAAGGTGAGAAGGGGTCCTCTGGGCTCAGCTGAAAAGTGATAGTTTTGGGGCTGCCTTTTGGAGGGGATAAAACTAGCTGCTTCTATGCGCTTCCTCTCTTTACTCCTGGCAGGTATTCTTACCAGCTGCAAATGGCTGTCATTAGTTGCCACCTTCCAGGAGCAGGGAGGAGACGCATGCCAGCAGGTAGTTCTGGTCTCAGCAGAGATTTATGTGGTGGTTGTTAGTAGCTGAGAGGTGTTAGGAAATACCTCCATAAACTGCCCCTAAGCTTTGATTTCGCTTTCATTGAAACAGTGCTAGAGAAGTTCATCAGTGGGCTATTTAATCTCTGCTTTGATGTAGATTGAAAGGCTCAGCATAACATACAGCACATAATTTTTACTGATAAAGTGTTGGTGAGGGTTAAAATAAAGATGACATCTTTGACTGTCTCCAGTTTTGTTTAGCATTCTATTTAGATACTGGATCATTACTAAAAGCCTGTTGTCATTGAAGAACAGACTCCATTTACTACCTGAATATTAACTCTAACTTGAGTTTGATCTAGCATGAAACCTTGATGTGGAGTGATCTAATAATTCTCATTTGAGTTGGTTAGCTGAAAGGGAGTAAACAGAGCAGCTATAGTTAGCAGAACTTGGCAGCTCATATAATAATTTTTTTTCTGGTCCATTAGTTCCTCTAATAATTGAATAACATAATCTGATTCTGCAGCCTTTGATAATAACATTTTTTTAATAATGATTTTATAAAGTTTGCCATGTTGTGTATCTTGAGTAAGAATAATTAATTTTAAAAGAGTTAACTCAGGTATGGTTAGTTTACTGTGAATACGTTGCCTGATTTGAAGCAAATATCTCTATTATGAATTGAATCATGGTAACACTTCTGCAACTCTTACACTCCTCTGGAGGTGTTTGAATCAAACACTGACCTAAACTGACCTGGCTTAGTTTGTGTGACCTGATGGGATCATAGCTGTGGATGGTATGGCTGCGGGCATATTGAGCATTATTATTCCACTATCAGACAGTGTACTTAATATTTTGTCCACTAGTTTATAAATTAAGCATTTATCCTGGAGAGGCTGTTGTGCTTCAAAAGATTATGGGGCTCAGTTTTGTCCTACCTCAGGCAAGAATCCTATTTGTTGCAGTGTAGTTTTACCAATGGACCGTGAATCTGGAGTTTTGTTTTATGCCTGCTGCATAACTAACGCTTTGAACCATAGATCACACGCTTTGTTGGGTGCCACCACTTGTGCAATAGGTATTTTAGATACAGAATTTTTGCTGTATTTTTAAAAAAAACCTGATGGCCTGATTTTTTTATTTTTGGTCATAATACAGTCCCTCACACTGCCATGTGGGGATACACAAGAGTTTCCCTCAAAGCACATCAGTAGTCACCCTGCTGGCAAAGGTGGCACTGCTATTTTTGATTTTAATGGGGCATAGATGATCTTTCCCAGAATCTGAGGAACAGAAGACCGCATGTACCTTTGTTCTTGGAGGATGACAAGAAATCAGATCAGAAGTCAGTAGGTATTGAACTAAGGAGCCTTGGTACTGTGGTTAAAGAAACAAAGATTTTTATTTTTTTTTAATGCTGAAAATATTTATGTGTAGGATGGATTTCCACGTTTGTCCTTTACTATCGTATTGACAAAACAATAAATATCCACACCTGTTTGTTTTTCATCAGACAGAAATGTGTAGTTCATTCAAATATTTGCCACCTTGTTTCACCTTGTCCCAGGATATTTACATCTTGGAACCCACTTAAATTTTCTTGTTGTGTTGGACTTTGAAGTATTTGGCAGTAAAAGAGATGTTGTTGACATACCAAACACCAAATATTACCTTTCGCTTTAACTGCTTATCATACTGTATATGCTGCATGGAAATGAGAAACATTTCAACAAGTTGACTTCATCTGCTCTTTTCAAGGCAGAAGAATTTTTATTTAAGGGAAGGAATAAATGGCCAAGGTATCAGAGCATCAGACACACAGAAGCAGAGTTTCTTACGTTGGGGTAAATGAAATAATAGCACGTCCCTTTCCTGGATTTTTTAAGGTAGCAGGACCACATCTCCCGCCTCTGTGTCTCACCCAGAAGTTCTCTCATCTTCTCCTGAGGTGAGAAACACACACCCATCAAAAACTCTAGTTAAAAATGAATCTCATGGGCTCACCTCCCTCACTGCAGCTGCTTGTTTCTTCAAGTTGAGCCAGCTGCCCTTGTGGGGCTGAAGAGGCTCTCATGCCCCATTTTGATTCTCACATGTTACACTATTTAAATAAACCAAGATGAAATAATGTAACATGGTAAGTTGAAATTTCAAGGTGAAGGCACAACATAAAACAAGGCAGCCAAAAGTGAAGGTCCCTGACTGGGGAAGCATGGGACATGGTTAAACTCAAAGACAATAATAATTGCAGTAATAAACATCCCAGAGGAAGTGCAGATGGAGTGAGCTTTGCTATAATCCTCTTGAAATCAGAGCAAGCCATCAGTCATTGCTTACCTGAACTACGTGCCTGCTAGAGACCCCAAACAAGGCTGGGACTCCATTGTGCGGGGCAGGGAACCTGCCTATAGTTAGGGGCAGTTCTGCCTTCAACAGGTTGTTTTCTAAATAGACCAGTTTGACTAAAAGAGAATGGTATGTGGAATCCTTAAAGGCGTGGGGTCCATGTCGTTAAGGTTTTGCCTTCTTTTAATCTCTGTGGCAGCTCTTTCTGTTTGATATACATCTTCTGGTAAAATGATGGAAGATCGACATGTTTCAGTATTGAGGGTCTTAGACCTTCACTGATTACAATAGTGATAAAAGCACCTTTTGGGGTCACTTGCCTCACATTGTAAAGTATATGCATGATTTTGTGTTTCTTCCAGGGTGCTTTCTAATAAATCTCATTAAATGCTTGAAGTGACTGTCGGTTGCTGTTTTGGTACAAGTTAGTGCTTTATTGCTTAAAGATTTGCATTTCAACATCTAAAAAGTCTTCACCAGAAATTAAACTGAAAGCTAATATTGAACAATAGCAAACAAGAGTAAGGACTCCTGTTTGCCTTGTTATGTTTTTCATGGAGACAAATGTTATATTTCAGACACAAAATGAATGATTTTTGTTTCCCTTAGCTGGCTCATTGTTTTGGTCTCCTGTCTTTAAAATGAGGATAATTTACTTCTTTTTCTTTGCTACCTTTTTCAAATGTATGCTCCGTAGGACAGGAGTGCTCCTCCATGCTGAGCAGAAACACCACCAGCAGCATTGAGTCCTACTGTGCAGAACCTGTTAGAATGTCATGGGATAGGGATTTCTGAGCAGAATCAAGCTGTTTGATGTTCATATTCTGTTTAGAGGTTCTGCATGATGGTTTGTGTGGGGATAAAGGGAGTATAAATAACAGTTGCTTGAGCATCTGTTTTAATTTCCCCTTTTTTCTGTCTTTGGGCGAGAAATTTCTTAAAATAGAGGCTGGAGGCAGTGGGAAAGGGATGTGAAGATGAAAGGGACTGGGAGAATGGGGAAAGCAATGAAGAGTTCTTCTGGCTAGGGATGAGGCTTAAAGCAGTTCAGGGACTGGGAAAGGTGAAGAGGTGGGAATGGATTTAATTTAGATTACAGGACTTCCAGGCAGGATAAAGACACAAGACAAACCCTGGAGGCTTACTAGCTTTCAGGAAGGGAGTGTTAGCAGCTAGCCAAACGGAATAAGATGCTCTTCTAAAGAACAGTCCATTAGCAAAGGAGGTGTGGAGTCGGTAATGGAACCACAAAGGTCAGGTGCAGTGCAAACCATCTGGCTTCAAAGGATCTCTGTGTGATCAGTGTTGGGGTAAGAGCATGAATAAAGCAACAAAAGAGCTTCATACAGTGACGGCCCTGTCCCTTACACTGTTCCCACAGGACACCTCAAAGGCCATGCATCCTTGCTTAGGGGAAGCTGGTAAGGCTATTACAGGAGCTCTTTGGAGCGAGTTCAGTAGCAATGTGTGAGGACATGAAGCTGTTAAATAGCTCATTAATAGCTTTCAAACAGTGCATTGGAATTGAACGCTGACACTCTCTGGCCTTGCCTGGATGTCACTTTCCAATTCACATGTCACCTTTATCCAATACGATGTTGACTCTTTCAGTTCTTCCATCATCAGTAGGAAATGAGTAGAACTATCAATGTCCAGGAAATAAGAATTGTTTATTTCCTTTGCTGAAACCTGTAACTGCCAGTGCAGATTCAAAACGAGATTGTTTTGCTCAGGTATGTTAAAGAGGAGCTCCATGAGTCCATTTTGAAGTTAATGCAAGTCACTTGCTGCTTTGGTAGTTGCTTTCCACGCATTATTTGTGACCGAGGTAGCAGCTTACCAGTTCTTCTCTCTGGAATACATTGACTTTAGACCCTAAAATATAACCAATGTGCTGCAACCACTCAGATGTGAAGTTACTTTTCTCACCTTTTTCTTACTAACAAGAGAAAAGGTTTTCACAATAATTTAAGTGGGCAGTGTGGTTGTTTTGTAGTTAGGGAAAGGAATGTCTTTTGAGGTTAGGAAAGTACAGTATTGTGCTTAATTTTAAAGCTCTTTTGGAGCAGCTTAGCTTGGGAAATGAAAAGCCCAACAAAACTCAGCTACTGGTTCTGAAAACTCACAGGTGTTCACAAATGTCGTCCCTCTCTGGTAATAATTAGTCTGTGTGGTACCTCCTACTTCTAAATTTGAGATAAAACCAAACCAACTAAACAAAAAGCAGTTACCGATTTACACATGTAAAATAAAGATATCAGATGTATGTAGGCTCATATGTGCAAATACATATTTTATGTAGGTTACCTGTGATCATTGTGATCATTTTTTAATGGGGCAGCTCTGCTGACCTGCCTAGTAAACTGAACAGAATTAGCAAATACCGTGTGGGAAATAGAATGCATGTACTTATATTCTTTATGAATTCATCAGAACATCTGGGTACAAATTTACAATAATCAATTGAAAATATTGCCCAGTTGTTGAATTGATCTAGGGAAAGCAAACAGCCTGTTAATGAAATTTGCAGATGATACAAAATTAGTGATGGTTGCAAGCAGCATTCAGAGTGGAAGAATAATATAGATCACCCTAATGATCTATGAAGTTGATAACATGAGATTTATCTGGGGAAGGAATACGACCTATGACAAGAAAAGTAGGGGAGGAAAATGACATGGGACAAAGATGGGAAGGGAAAAAAATGGCTTTTCAGTAGACTAAAAAAAATAATAATAATAAAAAAGGTAAAGATATGTGGTACAAATAAAAGTAATGGGGTTTAGCATCTATAAATATGTTGGCATATTCCTTCCTGTAACTCGAATCTCTGTAATACTAGAAGAGCTTACTGAAGAAGAAGCAAAAACTCCATTGCTGGAGACTCTTCAAAGTAAATTAAAGAAGGTACTAGAATTCTGCAGGGAGCAATCTTGCATTGGCAAAGGAACATGCTGCAGATGACCTAATAGGTCTTTGTCATCTCCAGCCTTGGTTGTATGATTTGATTCATAACAGTCTGGGAAGGAGACATTTATTTGTCACACAAAAAATAACCTTTAAGCATCAAATGAGAAGTTTATTACTGGAAGTCTATAATAGCTCCTTTGAGACAGGATACAGAAGTGCATTCTGCTGTGCTGACATCACATTTGTTGGCTAAAAGGGTAGATGCTCCTGCTCCTCTGCATCCTGCCATCTTCTCACATATATTCATTTCTTCTGTACAGTTGTAAAGACCTTGGCCCTGTATGTTGAAAAGTGCATGACAAGCTTAAATCAGCCAATATCAGTTGGGACTTAGGAAGAACTGCCAATTCCTTTATCAATGTCTGGAGGCTACTGAATTCAAAATTGTACATACAGTTCAAGGCAGTTATTGGTGAGTGTAGCCATTCTTCACATGTGATGCAGTAGCATATTGTATCTTGAAGATAACTGACCAAGGTTGCAATCTTCTGCTACAGAAATTCATATGGGACTAC
>VZTU01027195.1:1493-48154 GCA_013400835.1 Zapornia atra | reverse complement strand
CCCCCCCCCCCCCCTTTTTTTGTCTCCTGTAGTGTATCACAGAACTTGATCAAGAAGGACAGGACAGGACAGGACTCTCCCCAGTATTTGTGTGATCATGACCAAATGAAAAGCAGAAGTTATGACAGGTGTGATTTTAGTGTTTGGGGAACTGTCTGTATAACAGAGAATGCAATAGTATGGATGTCATGGCTTAACCCCAGCCAGCAGCTCAGCCCCACAAAACCACAGCCTCCTCCTCCCCTGCCCACCAGTGGGATGCAGGAGAGAGCTGGAGGAGTGAAAGTGAGAAAACCTGTGGGTTGAGGTAAAGACAGTTTAATAAGTAAGCAAAAGACGTGCCAGCCAGCANGTAAGCAAAAGCCGTGCATGCCAGCAAAGCAAAGCAAGGAATTAATTCACCACTTCCCATGGGCAGGCTGGTGCTCAGCCTTCTCCAGGTGAGCAGGGCTCCATCATACATAACAGTGACTTGGAAAGACAAATGGCATCACTCCAAACATACTCCTCTTTCTTCTTCCTGCAGTTTTAGATGCTGAGCATGACATCATATGGTATGGAATATCCCTTTGGTCAGTTGGGGTCAGCTGTCCCAGCTGTGTCCCCTCCAAACTTCTCTTGCACCCCCTTCCCACTCACTGGTGGGGTGGTGTGAGAAGCAGAAAAGGCCTTGGCTGTGTGTACCACTGCTCAGCAGTAACGAAAACAGCCCTGAATTATCAACACTGTTTTCAGCACAGATCTAAACCACAGCCCCATACCAGTTCTGTGAACAGCATTAACTATATCTGAGCCAAAGCTAGAACATCCAAGAAGGAAAATTTAGCAGAGAAAAAACATTAGAAGTGTGAAGAAATTATTTGGATAGCTGTGTAGACATCCGTTGGCTTTTATTTCAATTTTTAATTACTAGCCTTTGTAAAAAAGCCTTTAGTAAAAAAAGGTAAAAAAAAAATAATCTGCAAAACTGTTGGACCCTGTAAATTTCACAGAAGTTGGAGGATTGGATAATTATCATGTTTCAATCAAGGAATAAAATTTATATAAAGTAGCTACAACATGACAGCCTATACAATAATATTAGAAAAATATTTACTCTGTGTTTGAAAGCCAGTATGCAGAGCTTCTGAATACTTTGATTTAGTGTCTTCTGCTTTGATGTAGTGTCTTCTCAGTTTGTAAGAGTAATGTCAAATTATTCATATTCGTTTTACTCCAGAGGAGTTTACAAAGTCAGTCTCTCTTTAGATTGGGTGCAGAGAGAAATGATATATTTTTCCTCACCTGCAACAGAAAATAAGTGCAGCATGACTGCTAGGAAGCACATTATTTATACCCTCCTGAATTTTCCCAGTTTTTACTGTGCATGAGCACCATGCAGACTTCCATCACGTGGATGTATTGGAAACAATGCGGTAAGTTCTGTAGGTTCTTACGGGGCAGGAGGGCAGGTGGCACAGCCTTAATGCTCACAACTTTTGAGTTGCTTTTCTGCTTCAATTCTTGAGTGAACTGAGTCAGGAGGTCTGAAGTGGTCCACATATTCTGTCCAATACAGACTTCCTTCTGTCCTCAAAAAAAAAAAAAGAAAAAAAAAAGCTAAGCCAAACTTTCAAGTAATTGTTCCTTTGCATCCTTTTCACTACAGTTTTAATGGATTCTAGGAAGCACTGCAACTAGTACTTCTTTGACAAAACATTTTTTCATAGCTGTCACTATGAATTTATTCTTTCTGTTGTGTTAAAAGCATTTCTTTGCAGATATATCTTTAATCATGAGATCCTTGACTACTCAGCCTACAGCTGTTTGCTTTTTGATATGAGCAATAGTGGTGTAGGGACAGACGTTGGCCATGGTTTTTAAACCGTGGGTAGTCATCAGCTTTAGGCTGGCTATGGCCATGTCTCTGAGTGCTCTTCATTTCCATTGAAACTAACCTACACCAGCTGAATTTTGAATCTCCTGGCATCTTTAGTGGTGTAGAGATGATAACAGGCGTATGTTGAATCTTATGGAGGGGATAAAAGGACTTTAGCTGACTTCAAGCAGGCCCTAAAAGAATTGGGCCCAAAGAGTGACTCTTGCTTCAGCTGACATCAAACCACAGCTTCTATGAGGAGGACGGTCGGTTTTGCTAATGATGTCCTAACTTTCATAGGTGCTTTATGCATACAAATAAAAGCACATTTCTTAAGAAATATCTCACTTAGCAGAGGGCAAAGCACCTCTGAGGTCCCCCCAGAGCCTTCTCTTGTCCAGGCTGAACAACCCCAACTCTCCCAGCCTGTCTTCATAACAAAGGTGCTGCAGCCCTTTGGTCATTTCTGTGGCCCTCCTCCACACATGCTCTAACAGATTGTGTTGAGGGCTCCAAAGCTGGACACAGTACTCCAAGTGAGGTCTCACCAGAGCAGAGTAGAGGGACAGAATTACCTCTCTCAATCTGCTGGCGACACTTTTAGTGACACAGCTCAGGATGTGGTTGGCCTTCTGGGCTGCAGATGCACATGGATGGCTCATGTCCAGCTCTTCATCCAGCTATTTTATATGTTTTATATAGATATATTTTAAGTATTTTATATATGTTTACTATTTATTTACTTTTATTTTTTCATGGAATTAAGAAAGATTCACATATGTTTCCCCTTTCTGGCACTGTGTATTTCCCTTATATCACTATGGTCTGTGCCTACTTCCTCCATCACGCACTGCTCCTGTTAGGAGTACTAACTCTGGTGCTGAACTTTTAGGTGGTATGAATCAATGCCAAATTCTTCTGATGCCTGTCTGTGGAAGGGTGAAGGATTATCATTTGTCCTGGCTTCTGGGCTCTTTGGGTTGGTTATTCATATGTGTGTATGCATGTATATATGCGTGCTCTGTGTTTCCAAAGAAAGGTGTAAATGAAAAGAGAAACATGGAGCAGTTTAATGTTCCCAGTGCCATTTTTTAATTTTTATTTTTAAAGCAAAACTTGAAAGGTTCTGACATGCCTCTGCTGGGCTGACTATTGCTGTTTTGATCCGTGGTTTGGCCTCTTGCCTCACATGATGCTCTAGGTATGTGCCATGTTAACAGTTGTATAAAATACGTCCTGCTGTTTTACCCATACTAAAGGGGCTGAAAACAGCCGTAAGGATTCTCCTGTGACCCAGGAATGTGTGAATCAGATGTTTCTGATATGAGATGGGAGACTTAAAATTATACTTAGGACTTTTCCATAACTGCTGGTATTTGTGGTATATAGCACTTTTTCAAAACAGCAATCATCTTGTGATAGCAAAATGTGAATCTCATGTATAGCCAGTAAATGGTATTGTAGAACAAAGTCTGTGATGAGCATGGGAGTGAAATGTTTCGTGAGAAATCGATCATTTTAGAATGTGGAAATGTATCTGCCAGCCTCACATAGCTCATTTATACTTTAAAGGCCCAGCAGTAGTGATAGGAATTTGTGCATTAATGTGCTGATGTATAGAAAGAAGCCCTCAGTTTAGGGCATCAGAGAAATACTTGCAAAACTGAGTATTACTTAATGTGGGCAGAGGCACTAGAATCCAGTACAGAGGAAGCTGAACAATATTGTTTATTTCAGTAAGGATTTGAGTGCTCTATGTGGGCTAAATGGCATCACAACTGTGTGAGTTCCACCAAATCACTTGAAATTAGTATGGAAATGGAGATGTTTTCTGAAATTGCATTGTGTGCACCTTTAACAAAAATGTTTGCAACTTTTCTTTTGAATGTCTATATTTAAATTGTTCTGTATCAACAGAATTGCTGCGTATTCTCTGTATTTGAAAGGTATTCAGATAGTTTTAGTTGTATTTATTGTTTGAATGATCTACTTCAATGGTGCTTGCTGCTTGCTTTGTAATTTGTTGCTGCAGGTGGCTCTGACTTTGAATTGCATCAGTCTTTTTATTTGAAGATAATCTTCTTGAGCAATCTGAAACAACATTCAGCTGTTCCAACTATGCCCCCTGTATTTAAAACAACAGAGTCCTGAGCTGCTTTGTCTGTTCTTCAGTGTAAGCTTCGTCATAACTGTTTCTTCACATTGTTACTCTTACAGTTGCTCTGGTATTTTGTATATTGTCTATGATTCTAGCTATGGTTTTAAGTTTGTAATGCATTTATGTTAAGAAAGCCAGGATCTCAGCTGGTACATGTTAGTATAGCTCTCCTGAAATCAATAGTGCTCTGCCAGTTTCTACCATTTGATGATCTGGTCATAATAATGTAATATTACTAAAGAGATAACACAGTGAAAAGGAAGCATTATACTGATTCAGCTGGGGCAGCTATTAGATTGGAGTACTGCTGAGCACATATTGTCTAATATTCACCTAATGGCTGATATCCATTTCGTGGGACCTGATTTTTAAATCTCTACTAAGCAGAGTTAATTAAGTTAGTTTTTCCAAGTGGGATGTGTGTGTGTGTGTGATTTTTAAAAAAGGCTCCAAATCTTTACCAAAATGCAGGATCTTCTGTTGAAATAAGATTAGCTTGTTGGATTAACACATGAAAGTGAGTTTTGCCCACTCATCTGCTGAGGATCTGGCACCAACGCTCTTGGTTTTATTACTGTGATTGGAACTGGAAAGCTAATGATATGAATGTCCTTTCAAGAGTCCCAGGATGCCTCTATTGCAACTTTTAGCATGAGTAGCCATTCTCAGGGTGTGACTCAGGGTAAAATGCAGCTGCTTTACATTTTGAAGAAAACATATATAGCTTTTATTGACTGCTATGTAAAATAACACATACCTTTGTTTCCAATTCTAAATGCAAATGTGCATTTACACACAGTGTAAATTGCAAGTGCTTTAAAGAAAAGGTTTTTTTGAGCTGTGAAAGCAGAATGCCAAATTTCACTTCTGAGTGTACAAAGATTCATAATATATTGGTCAAGTTGTACTATGGCCATACTTTTCTCCTGTTCTACAGAGAAAACCAACAAAAGTGGCTCTTCATTCAGGTAACTTCTCATAGCACTGTGATATAAAATGCAGATAATATTATTGTCTCTTCTTTGCTATGATTTCAAATAATTTTAGTCTTCATTTCATCATCAAGTAAATTATTAATTGAACTTTTCCTCAGTTCACTTCTAATGTAACGTCAGTCAAAATGATTTAATTTTCTTACTTTTATCCTCTAGCACATGCTAATGCTGAAGCCAGTGTCTTTATTTTATGATCTAGTGTCTTAAGGTGACTACAATATATTCACAGCACTGTGCATAAGCACTTAGGCAAATTGCTGCCAGCAGGTGCACACATAATGTCCAGGCTTGCATACAAGATACTGGGTGGAAGTCTGGAAAAAATCTGGGAAATTATCTGATGTTTCTACTGCCCTTTCCCCGCTGTTGAACATGGCACTGTCTCCTGGCCAAATGGACTTTGCAATGCTTGAAGAAGCATTTCACAAACATTCAACTTAAATGGTTATTTTTTGATTTTTCCTTTTTGTAACGAATTTAAAAATTAGAGATGTGAGTTTTGATTGCAGCTTTGTCTTTTGCGTTGAGACTTGCTCTGTACTCACTTTTTAAGAAAAGCATACATGGCTGAAGGAGCACCTTGCAACCTTCTTTTGAAGTAGAATTACAGTTCATCTGTATTTCCTCTTACTCTGTGGAGAAATAAATAGCGTTAGCCTTCTTCTGTCTCAGCTTACCACGTTTTCTAATTCTTCCTTGCTCAGCTCACACACAGGGAGAACAGCCACAAATTCACCCTTTTTTACTGCTCACCTGATCAGAATGCTAAATAGCATCTCCTTGCCCTTCATTTTCCCTGGGTAGCAATCTGTGCCCAGCTGCAGGAAGCTTTTGTGCCTAACTTCTTTTGGTAGCCTTACAGAATGTAACACAGTTGGGACCAAAGGTCAAAGTTCCTCTGGGTGCTTTCTTTGCCTTTTAAGGTCATTGTCTGCTTTCATGTAACAAGAAGATAGCTGGTAGCTTAACTTTTGTTCGGTATCCTTGATAGTTATTTCCATATGTAGCACAACTTTCCTGATAGTTACGCTAATCATAATGAAGCTTGGATGGACATATGGATGAAATCACAGTGGAGTAGGCAAGAAGACTCAACTGAATGCTTTATGGCCCCTGACACTCACTTTTACTTCATCTGCATAGAGTGTGCTGATGCATATGACCGCGAAAGTTCACCTTCTACTGACTGTTCTGGACATAAAGTCATCTTATTGCTGGACTGTCAGAACTATTCAGATGGATTTTTTTTCATGTATCTCAGTAAAACATAACTCAGGGTTATCCACACAATCAAAGAACAAAGCCATGTAAAGTTATTTGTAGTATAAATACTGTTAATGTGTAGTATCTTGATAAAAAGAGGATGATTTTCTTTTCTAGCCCCCTAGGTAGGAGAATGATAACTACAAAAGAGGCTTCACACTTTATAGTACAACAAAACAATTGTGTATAACAACTGGTGTTACAGCGTATCAAACCAAGATGGGGTGATCCCCCTTCCCTTGGTTTGATATACTTTCAGCTTCTTTAAAGGCTCTTGAGATCAGGACCCCTACAGAGTCTTTGAAGCTTGTGTTTTTCTTTCACTAGAAAGTGAAGCCTTGGCTTTTAATGGCAGCTCAGCAAATATCTCATCAATATTTAAAGTGTCAGGTGTACCTCTGTTAGAGGTACCAATTGGAGATCAAAGATACTAGCACTGAGGTGCAGCATTTCCTTCAAAGGTCTTCACAGTTGAGCTTTTCCTTTTGTTGGAAAAGAACTTCTCTTTTTAACATTAGTTGCTTGCACGAGTCTTAAACATGTAGTTTGACAACTCTGGGAAATTAAATATTTTGTTGCCAGAGCTAGTGAGGATGGTGTAGTAGTTTTGAAGAGTCCTTTATACCTGTTTAAGAATGGAGATTGCTTGGAAAAGTCTTTTGCTGCCTGTTTCCATCTGTCTTCAGTTGACCAAAATTGATTACATTTAATGGTAGTAGTGACACACTTTTTGAGGAGGTCAGAAAGATTTCAAGATGGATGAAAGTCTAGTGGCAGGTACAAATAAGCTGTAGCAGGATGGTTCTTTTTTGATCTTTTGTCTTTCAGTGAGGAATTAGGACATTTCTTCTCTCAATTTTTATATCCTCTGTTGCCTTCCTTCCGCTCATTATGTAAGGCTTATGAATGTGGCTGTGAAATGTAATCCCTTTATTACTCTTCCAGCTCTTACTGTGTTTTTATTTTTTAACATCTGTTAAAACAATTACAATAATAGATACAGTAATAAGGATTCTAAGCATTTTGTACTTGGGGTTTATCTATTCCCATGTTGTAGTTTTGCTTGGCACATGCCCATGGGCAGAGTGCATGTCAAGGTGTTAAACAGTTTGATTGGTGAATGGCTGAAGTGATGGCTCTTTAAAGAAAGAGGGAAATTTGGATTAGGCATGCTTCATGGTGGTGGGAAAAACAGAAATTTAGAATTAAGAAGCTTATCAGATGACTCTTGTAAAGCACAGGATAATTTTATTCTATTGGCTATCTGATTGTCTTCAGAGTGCCCTGGGAGTAACACTGAGGTTTAAACTGTGTGTCACTAGAGAGTGGTTTTACCCTGAAGGCTGACTTTTACCAAATAATATTTATCTCTTCGAAACCAAAGAAAAAATTTTGTTCCTCAGTTTATGAACTTCCCAGTTGTGTCCATCAGAATACTCTGAAGCACCACAGTGAGGTAGATGTCAGTTTATACTTTCAGAGCTGCTTGAAGAGCAGAGCCTAATACTGCTGTTGTACAGTGAAAAGGGGCAGATACTGTCCTACCATGCACAGGGATGTTCCTTTGTCACTCCTCACTAATGAATATGTCATGTTCCAGATTTTAGTATGTTTAGATATTTTGGTGTTTTCCACTGAACAGCTTGTAAGTCACGTTGATTTTAAATGGCAAGAGATACTATCAGGTAACAAATACACTTTGAAAAAATCCTGTGAGCATTACAGTAGTAATGTATCTTCAAATTCTTGTACCTCTCACACATGGGTCCTGAATCTGCAAATCAACTTGTTCACGTCCGTCTGCCCTCCTGGTGCACCTGTGTCAGTTTGTGTTCTGGGTGACTGCATATAAACTATCAACTCTCATTGGTCTTCAGAGATGTTTTATCTGTTTCAGTGAAGAACAAATGGAGATGACAGGTTTTTTTGCTCTTGAATTGTACCATGTACAACACTGCAACGGTTTGAAAATAAACTTTCAGAGTGATGTCCACTAACATTTAGTTCTTCTGTCACTTTGCTTGTGCTGGAGATGTTCACTGACTTTGTTTAATGAATGTGGCAAGGCTATAAATAAAACTGGCAGTGGAAATGCTGGCCCAGTGCTGTGAGCTGCACACCATTTATATCCTATCAAGACTGCTGAATTGGCTGTGTGCCCGGGAATAGCAAGGAGTGTTCCTCCTGCTCATGGCCGCACCTTGCATTTGGAAGAGGCTTATATGGAAGTTGACAGCACAGCATAAATGTTCCCTAAATTAATTTTTATTGTGAATAGACTCTATGCCTTAAAGAAAAGTGTCCAGCTGTGATTTGACTGGTTCTAGCAATGGAGAATCCACCACCACTGCCCTGTTTCATTTTATTTGGCAGTGGAAATATGCACTTTATTTTGAGTTAGAATTTGCCTCTCAGCTTCCAGCTGTGGATACCGTTATACCTCTCTCTGCTCAACAGAAGTAGGCAGAGGTATCCTATAATAATTTGTTCCTAGATTTATTACTCTGTGTTTGGCCATGTTGGAATTAGTGTAATTACTTTGTGCCCCATTCACTACAGTGATCTGCTCGCTCTCAATAAGCTATTCTCTTCATTATTAACTTGTGCCAAAATCCTCTTTGCGTGTCAGCTTTATCAGGAAAGATTTGTTGTCTTCCCACACAGGACTGATAAAAACACTAAATAATAATATGACCAAAATTTGGTTATAGGAACTCAGTTGAAAAGTACCTGCAATGAGGATTCACCATCTGCAGTTGTATTCTGAGATCTATCAACTAATAGATCTTGAATCTTCCACTGAACTTTTCTAAATCTTTATTAAGTGACATCCAAGCAGCTCTAGCATTACTTGTGTCTGTGACTGAGGTCATATCCACTCACTCATTTAGGTCACTCTTAAAGATATGATTATAGTATTAGTTTTCATCATTTTCTCTGGGAAGTTCCATGAATTTCATGAGCTACCACCAACAAAATAAGCTCTTCTCTAGCTCTTGGATCTCAGTTTTCTCTCTATGCTGATCTAAAAAACCTGAAGTCTTAGTGTGGGAGCTCTTCAGTATTACTTCCTTAAATCGTTTTAGTATTGTACTATATTTTCTTGACAGCATCGACTCATGCTGGAATTCTCCCAAATTCAGAATGAAACTAGTTTGTGAGCCTTTCCACGTTACTTGGATTTTAATGACCATTTTACTATATTAATCTATTACTGTACTAATACTGCTGTTAGAATGCATTTTGTTGCTAATGTACTTTGAAAAATCCTTATTGTCCTTAATTGTGTTGGCCATTGATTTCTCATTGACGTTAGCCTCAAGCATTCCAGCAATCTCCTGGCTCTTAATTTATATTAATTGCTATCAGTGTTCCCTTTTTTGCTTTTGTTATTTATTTTTGCACGTGCTTTTACTTACCCTGCAAGGTTTTTTCCTCTAAGTTTGATTAATTTTCCTGGATTGTGGATTTTGTGGCATTTAATACAAGATTCTTAACTCTTAGTAGTTATCAGAGGGTCTGATTTCATATGTCTTCAGTTTTTAAAAGTGGTTTCAACCACAGGATATTAATTTAAATTTCATTCTCAAGATATTTGTCACTTACAGCGTTCAACACTGCTTCAGTGTTATAGTATGTATTGTTGTATGCAGTCTGTATATCATTTTGATAAAGGTCTATAGATGTGATCAGTATTTTGAAGTGACTGTACTTTAAGTCATATGTGAATGAGCAGCAGTCTTCAGAAAAGCATTAATCTTTCAAGGGATTCAAACTTTCATCTTTTAGCTTCTCGTACTTAAAACCATAAATAGTTCTGTCTAAATCCTGTACTGATTTTGTGTGATCCAGTGGGGTGGTAAGACCTCAGACCCTTAAGACTACAGAGCTACATCTTGCCTGTGATGGATTGATGGATGAATCCAGCAGTGACACCACACTGTACAGCTGTGCAGTTGCAGCATGTGCCACTACCAGCAATGAAAAGGTGATGGTGTTCACTGTGAGCAGCATAACTACACTGCAGTTTTGAGGAGACGCCTGTGCCTGTCTCAGGGATGTATGAATCCATGTTGAGCTCTGTGATACTGCAGCCAAACTGGTGGTTTGTGTAATTAAACCAACTAATTTTGTATTGCTAATTGAGGCTTGTAAAAGCAACACATGCCATGAGTTGATACAAATGCGCTGAAGATGTTAGTCTTTCAGCTACAAGAATTGCCATATTCTAATCAGTGGTTCTGGTGTAAACAGCCTGAACATTTGCCTTCCAGTGAACTTTTGTGTCATCTTCCTGTGGGTGCAGATGCTGAATAAAGCATGTCCCTCATAACCAAAGAAAACATAAACGCATCCTTTAGTAGAAGGAAAAGTCTGTATGTACAGCTGTCAGAAGAAAGATAGCTTTTAAGCAAGTGCCATAGCTTTGCACCTATTTATTTAAATGGTTCCTTTTATTAAAGGTGCACTTGACTAAAATGAACTGCTACCTGGGTAAGGACAGCTCAGTTTGCCATAGGCATCAACCAACACAGGACCAGACTCAGCTGTTTCTCCCAACAATTGTGAGTCTAGGACTGAATTTGCATCAGTATACAAATAATTAAGGTAAGAGTTAGATATGTTAACAACTAATGGGCTCCTTTGTCGTGTCCCAGGGACATTGATTGACTGGAGTGCCTTATTGGAAAAGAGATGGGAATTTTTTGTAAAGGATAAGTATTGTGAATGGCAAGTTCTGGTAAAAAAAAAAAAAATCACAATTTTTTTAACACCTTGTGGCTGACCCAGAAGCCCCAAGAGCATGGCTGTGTTACCCATGACAATGTCAAAGTCCCAGGTGATTTAGAAGTGAGATAAGCAAAGAAATGTATCTGCATTCTGGGGCAATATTTATAGGCAAGATATTGAAATAACAGACAGCATGTAATCCAAACCCTTGATCAAAATCTTTGGAATGTTTCATTTTACTTTAGAACTTTCTTTCACATATTAAAACTTTTACAAATAATTAATTTTTAAGTTAAAAATATTTACTTCTGAACACAAAGTTTTTCTGAACTGCAAAACCCAACAACTCTTAATTGTGAAAATGTTGAAATGGGGCATCTTGTCCAAAATAATTTTTGTGGTAGTAAAATTTCTCAAAACTGACTGTATATGCTTGCAGGCCTGAATTAATTTGATGATATTCCATTATGGTATTCTCCCCCTCCCTTCATTTAATTAGAAAATTCCAAGTCAACTTAGTTGTGAACTTTGTTGGATCAGAGGTTTCTTACCAAAGGCTTATTTGTGGTGATTTTTTCACCCAATTCAGTTTCCTGTATGCCATTTTTATGCACTTGCCTTCTGTGGGCTTTCACAGAGTGAAGTCAGAAATGCTACCATAGTACTAACCTTGAGCTGTTTTTTCTAAGTAATAATAAAGTGTCCTCAGCTCCTGGTCCCTTTTGTTCTTTACATATCAAATATCCATAAGCAGAACATTTTATTAACACCAAGGTCACTGCCTATTTTAACTTATAAAAGGATAAAATAGAACTATTGAGAAATCTTTGCACTGATGTCTTCTTGCTATCAATCTGCAGAAAGACATCTTTTTCTCAGAAAACTAAAATTTTTTTCTGCATCTATTGTTTTGCTGTGATATTTGTTAAATCTCTTTTTGTTCACAATGAAGTGCTACAGATTTCTTTTTTTAATTAAGAGGAAGTAAGGAATTTACAAATCTGAGAATTGTTATTAAGGAAGATTCATTTGAGCAGGGGAATTCTTTCTCCCCTCCTTGAAAGCTATTCATTATTCTAGTTCTGTGCTATTTCTATACTGGAGTGAAGTTGCATCACCTTAATAACCATTAACTCAGCAGGAGGTCCTAATAGGTAGAGGTCACTTGAAGCTGCCCTCGAGCTGCAGTGGCAGAAGACCCCTGATGACCTGTGGGCTGTAGTACCGTAAAACTAGAAGGTAAAGAGTGACAGAATGTATTAGCAGTAAAATGCTAACTTGTAAGTAGTAAGTCTGGATTCTACAGGAGTGCCACTCATTCAGGAACAAGTAAAATGTTATGTTAAAGAATAAATTTACATTTAAAATCCCTAAAGCTTAAGGAGTGGTGAAGGTTAGCTTGGTGATGGAAAAACAAGTGCATACAAATCTGCTCAGCTTTTAAAATAACTTTCTGTTCCCTCCCCCTCCTCTTTATTTCTGTTCATCCTTCCCCAAGCCAGCCTTTAGAGAAGAAGAGAAGAGAATTTAAGCAGGGGAAAGTAATATAAAAACCCTTTCATGCAAAGAAAGAGTGCATCTGTCTTTACATTGTTTCTATTCATGGCTGGCTAGTTTTACATTTTCTGATCAGCAACTGACACTGCAGCCAGTAAACCAGTTACTTTTCTAAGAGCAGCAGTGTCCTGTCTGGAGGTCCTGCTTTATTGATTCTCTCTGCTTGTATGTTCTAGTTGCTCTGTCAATCAGTGGGCTGAAATGCAAGATGGCAGTCAATAAGCAAAACGACTGAGCTCCCACAGATACAACAAAATAATTCAGAATTTCAGATGCATGCAGAAAACACCAAAATCCTTAAGCAGAGGCAAATCTGGTAACCTTTCCAAAAGAGCAACACAACTGTGTTCTTAACCCATCTTTAGTTACTACTCATTGAGCTTGCTGGTTACAAGATGCATATGAAAATCTGCCAAGTCCTATGTGGAAAACGTGAGGTAAACAAAAAACTTGAGAAGTATTTGGAATGAAGTTCTCTGGGAGTGAGATGGTGAGGAACATTGTCAAAACCAGGTTCTGTACAAAGCAGCTACATGGCTGATTTTTTCCCTAGCATCTCCCTTCACCACTGACTTTCGTTCAAGTGGATCATTGCTCAAGTTAGGTTACTGCAAGGTATTTCTTCTGCTGTATCATCTTCTCCTTCCACAGGTAAAAGATACCCTGGAAAGGGTATCTGCTGTCTATGGATTACATTAATGCAGATCAAAATTAATTCCTAGCATTACAAAATGAAATTAAAAAAACTCTGGCAATCGTTAATTAGGTTACTGAGAACCTGTGATGTAAAAGTTAAATATCTCATTACACTGATAACAGTTGAACTGTATTATCTGTTCATCTTGCTACACAGCACAATTTTGTATAGGGATACCCAAGTTAATTTTAAACAAGCCAAGCTGGATACCAAAAGCAGTCTGTCTGCGACAGCACTCGCTTAGCATAGCCTCATCAAGATTTTTAAGAAATAGAACACATTAGCTTATATGGAACTTATACTGCTGTGTTTAGACTGCTTTTGATGCCCAAGCTAATTCCCACAGATATCTGATACTGGGTCAGGTGTCCTTCTATTACACTGAAGTGTATTGTCCATGTAGCCCTCATGGTTAATCTCGTCCTGCGGGGTTAGAATATAGATGAGTATTGCTTAGAGAAAATTGAGATGAAATAGGACTGATGATAGGAATTTGCTAGCTTCTACTCTTTTCTCTTAGTCAGTAAGTAATCCTGTGCTTGGTTAAAAGCTGCTTGTAGAGCATATGGAGTTTTCCTTTGATATTTGTTAATGAGAATCCCCACTTGATGTGCTTAAGGGCATTCTTCAACAAATTCCCAATCCATTTTTAAAAATTTGTGAAAAACAGCAGGGAATCTGCACTAGGAGGGACTTGAGCTGGCTGTTGGTAGACAGAGGAGCTGCCCTAAGGGTAGAAATGACAGTTGTTATCACAGAACTTTATGACCAGTAGTAATATTTATACTTTGTATGATAAATGCAGGCACAGTGACATAACTCGCTTTAGACTGTGTGCTGATCACCCCAGAAACTAAGAGAAAATCTTTTTTCCCAATGTAAACACTGCTCCTTGTGGGTCTCTTTCTCCTTTCAGGCAGTCAGCTCTCTTATTCAGAGTAGTGGGGTCTAGCATACACTGGATAAGGAAAGAATCCAGAGAGTAGCAGTGCTGGAATCGTCTCCTTCTGGGATGCCTGTCACTGATTTGGCCCAATACCTATAGAGTCATTCAGAAGCTTCTTCAAGAGGGTTTGTTAACAGGACCGTAGCTGGACCTGAGCTGCATAAGGGCAGTTGGGGTGGCTGTTGCCCCCGAACAGACAAATGCAGGCTGCTGGGCAGCAATACTTGTGTTACGCTGAGTTGTGTCTCTAACTACAACTCATTTCTTCTTGTTCACACTACTGCTGACTTGGTTCAGCTTGGGTAGACACTGTAATTTCTGTATATATTTGATGGCAAGAAGACAATGGTTGAGCTTTATATGGGTTGCCTGTTTTATTTTAAGCAGAGAATTTATGATTTTTATAGACAGATTCCCTAAATCGATGACGTGAGAGTATCTCAGCAGTTTAGAAAGCTAAGAGTGCTTCAGTTCAGTCCACTGCTGAAGAGACAATGTGAAGTACAGGTTTTTGGTTCAAACTGCTGACACTTTGGAAGGTGGTTGTTTTTTTTTTCAAGGCAGTTCTTCTCTAGTGATAGGAGAAACTTCCATTATATTGTTGAAACAGAACTCAGTGTTGACGTTGGAATAGTTTGGCAAGAGCATGACAAATATTTTCTTTGGGTTAGAATAATTTTCATGTTAAAAACATTGAAACTCAATCTCAGTTGGTTTGTTGCCTTCACTTTGAGTCTCCAGATGACTTTTGGAGCTGGAGAATCACAGTAAAATCTACTATGAGATAAATCTTGTGGTTACAGAAGGTGCAGCATTGTTTGTGGACTTGTACTGTTACATACACCGTTGCTTCTAAATCTCTTACAGTAAAGCTTAGCATCTGTTTTGTGATTTGATGAATAGCTTTGATCTGTTATTTTAATTGCTTCCTAGTAAGACACTAATGACCTTTTTTGTTCCAATAAACACTGTTTTGCTTAGTTGTAAATTAAATTTAACTAAACACTTGGAGCTTTATTACTTGTTTCTGTTTGATGACTCTCAGGCAATGTGTTAACTCCATATGCAAAGACTTCTGGAATCATGATATCTTTGGCTGCATTAGGGGAAAACTGTCCTGATAATACCCTAAATGAGTAATATAAAATATGGGTGAGCTTCACTTTCACATAATTACCAGGTGCATATCTAGGATCCAGCTACTGAATAAAGCAGTTATATCCATATTCTATCATTTATTAATTCCTTTAGAAATAGACAATGTAAACATTTCTTATAAACTTAAAGAAGAGTTTAGGGAAAAGCTAATCAAAAATCTTTCACATTATCTTTGTCTGACTAGAGTAGGAAATAGACTGAAGTTTTTTTTACTGCATTGACTTTGTTTCATGGTGAAATGAGAAAATGATATGAAACAAAAAGAGGACATGTCCAAATGAATTTAGAAATCTGCAAAAAAGAAATTCTGAACAGCTGGACATCTGAGTACCGTTTGTTGCTACTGTGGTGTGGTTGTGTACTGTGGGATGATTTTCCCAGGGCTGTCGTGGAAGAGATACTCCTAAAACATTTTGCATACTGGTCTAAGAAGTATATAATGGAAGCCAGTTCTGTATTGTCAGCCCATAATACTGCCATTTTGCTCAAAGCTGCTATGGAATCGTTAAGGATACTTTGGGGAAGAAGACACACAGATTTTATTGTTTATAATATGTTTTGTTCCATCTCATATTAATAATCCATCCAGATGTCCAGTCTAGGGGGCTGTTCAAGTAGATCCAAGTCTGGGCTGCATGTGCTAACCTTACTGCCAGCTGACACTTCTGCCTCTTCTTTAGTGCCATGCTGTTTGTTGTCATGCTATGGCTTGGACTGGGAAACAATCTGATGAAAAACTTCCTTGGCAAATGAGAGATGCTCAGTTATACTAAGTCATTGCATAACCTGATAGGCACAGTTAAGGATTTTCTGGCTGGCGGTGGTCCACAGTTAGATCAATTTTAATTGATCATCAAACCACACCCTTTGAGCCTGAAAAGCCAAAAGTAATGTGAGCTACTCAGGGAGAGGGTCTGCTATTTGAGATTTCAAGCTGATAATAGGTCTCTTGAAAGAGTGCATTAACAGAGTTTGTTGCCCGTGAGGTACAAGTGCTGACTGCAGTTTTGCTCAAAGAAGATTAATCAGAGGTTCAGAAGGCATTAGCAGCAGCTAAGAAATGCAGCTCATCCCAGAACAGTTTTGAAGCTTTGTCTCAGGCCTACCAGTTTCTTGTAGAGTGAAATAGGATCCTTACCAATGTGTCTGGGAGCATAAAAGCCTACTCTGCTTACAGGGAGAAATGGAGAAAGCTGCAAGACTATAAATGCGCTATGTTAGCAGGCATGAGGATATCCTGTGGTTTCCTCGGTGATGATAGGGAAGAGATCCTGTGCAGTAACTTTAGCATTCGCCCTCCATGGCTGCTTTCCATAGTAAATCTTGTGTGAAACTGCCCAGTTTTGCCATTTTCATTAGTCTCAAGGAGAGGAGACTTTTTCAGTAGATTAACTGCTGCTGCAGTATTTCTCTGACAGGACTGGCTGCATTGTAGCTTGCTTACATTAAAATTCCTTCTTATTTATTGTAACCTCTGGTGCCAGTTTGTTGCCCCTCTTGAATCTTTGACTATTTGTATACATTCTTGCTTCCCCAAAATGACAGCAACTCTATTGAGGAAAAAATGGTTAGCATTTCTCCTTCTTGCAAAATTCATCACATTTATCCTTCTATTGGTGTTTTGATGTGGAATATGTATTATCATTCCTAATATCTGTAATAGCCTCTAAAATAGAACTATGAAAATTGCCAGTCTCAATGCAGCTGAATTTTCATGTCTTATTCTTCAGCTGTGTTAGACAAAGAAGCTCAACTCTGTATCTCTGTAGTGACTAAAAAACCCTGCCTTTTCCTGTGGGCTGCTTATTTTGGACTTTGCAAGAGGAGTTTTCCTTTGGGCTGGAAGGTGAGTGGCCTGGATTTCTGTGGTAATTATCGGTCCAGGATTTCAGTGACTTCTCCAACATATCTAGTTAGGAACCTCATCAAGTCATTCACAGAGCAAATTTCCGAATCATTGTTCTCCAGAGAATTCCAGTGTTTCTTTTACCAAGGAGGAGAAAGAGGTTAATGCTGCTGCAGTGTTGCAGAAGGCAAAGTATGAGCTGTTGCCCAAGAAGGAGGTGCTGAGAATTCAGGAGCGGGCTGGTTGGGAAATGGAGACAGTGCTAATGTTGCTTCGGGGAGAAAATAAGAACTAGTTACAAATCTGTACAAGCTGAAAGTGAGAAAACATTCAGGCCAATTCAGTGGCAAGGAGAATATGTGCACATTACAGACATTCTGACTAGGTTACGATTTAAGGAAAGGAATTTTTTTTTTAAGGCAAAAAAGAGGAGGTTTAAAGAAAAATATAGCTAAATATTTCAGGTATAATGATCTGTTTCAAGACCTCTTACAGGTTGTAATGATGAGCAGGAAGAGTAAAGGTTTGAAGTATGGTAGAGATCTATTGATAGTCTTGCAGCTTATTATTACATGGCTGATAAAGTTAAAAGAGCAAGTTACTTGGTGACACTATGAATCCATTTTAATTAAAAAGAAATTTTATCTTCTCTCTTTTTGCAGTTTTTTTCAGATTTACTATCCCTTTGCCTATTGTTAACTTTATTGCCATTTAATTATAGTTGACACAATGCATACTTTTCATCCTTTTTTTTAAAATATTCTGGCTGTAACTAGTCTGTATATTTTATGTTGACAGCAGATACAAAACATTTCTGCAGTGTTTTTTCTTCCACCTTACTGCTAATTTCAAGATTTCTCTGTCTTTAATTTATTCATTCATTTGTAGTTCCTGTTCCACCCATAGATTGCATAGGCTTACCTTCCCATCTCTCTTGCCTCAGTCTTGCTCAGTTTTCTTGCTTTATTTTGGCTTATTCCCTGTCATAAAGCAGGCACAACCTGCACTCCTGCATTCATTAAGACCCCTTCTATCTTCCCAATTATCCTGCTCTTTCTCTGATATTACACATCCAAACTCACTAAGTATGATGTTCACAACTATTGCCACAATCTCCTCTCTGGTAATGCAACTTCAATTCATCCTTGGTCATCCAGCTTGGCAGCCAGGCCTTTTGCTCAACTGAAATTGCCTCTGCTAATATCACCATTGAGTTTTCCTAGTGGTATCTTGAAGTTTTTGTTCTCACATTGGTCATATATCAGCTTATGATATTTAGAGTAATTCAGACACTCTCCTCCCTGGCCATTCCTTTGGTGTATCTGTAGGTGGGTGGTCTTTTTTCATCAGTGGAAAGATTTTGACAATTGCCGTTTTGCACTGAGTGCAGAATGGGAACTGTCTCAGGACCTGCTGTGATGGGCAGCATTGAGTTGCTCCCTAAATACTGCCGTGATACACCCACCTCTTTCCTTTTCTTCCAGATGGATCTGACCCGTCACTCGGACATCCATGACATAAATTTAATAATGCTCTGGTGCATGCCCTGTCACTCCTACAGTCTTGTGTGTGGTGCTGGCTTTCTGAAACATTATGTGTGATAGTCACATCAGTTGTACCATCGTTGGTGTGAGAGAAGCAGACTGGCAGCCTAGTTAGAACACACGAGGACTCCTGTAATACAAAAGTGAAATAATTACCACAGAAAAAGGAGTGAAGTATACCCAGATGTGGTTGACTTGTGACTAGCTCTGGTGCCTCATTATTTCAAGCAGCTTTTGTCTCACCTCTGCTCTCATGTTCAGAGGGATGTGCCTGCACAGTTGGCAGCTGGACACCCAGCAGCTGAGGTAAATCCCGTTCATCTTCCCATGGAGGAGCTTTCTCAAGTAGGTACACAGCTAGGCAGAGCTCCCTGAGACTGCTGGCACTGATCCAAGGACAGTTTTTCCTAACTTTTTTATTTTCTGGTCAGGGAGTATAAAACCACAAGTAAAAGCCACTCTTTCTCTCATGTTTGTGTGTAGAGAAGGATTCATAATCATCATAGTTGTTACTGACTACTGCTCATGCCGACTGCTGCTGTGCTGGTGTGTGGGTTGTGGGCAGAGGCCAGACTGGTCCCCTTGTAGTGGGTAGGCACCTGCCTCATGCTGGGCTCTTACTGAGCTGCATGATGGATGTGGGGCCAGGAGCGATGGGGGCTCCCCATGGCTGCTGGCAGGGCAGGGCCTGGCAGCTGGAACCAGTCCCACCATACCAGCCAGCGAGCAGGGCAAGCTGGGGGCAGCCCAGGCTCCATCAGGTAAGTTTGTGGTGGTGAGGCAGGTCTGAGGGCAAGCTGGGAAGTCATTCTTCAGGCCAGGGTTAGGGCTGGACCTTAGCCTAGTAGCCAGGGTCAGGTCCAAGGTCAAAGTGAGACACCAGCTCACAGGGTCTGTGGACAGGCAGGGGTGCACTGCTGCAGCTGAAGGCCCTAGGCTGAGCCAAAATGATGCCCGGTGAGGCTGGTCAGGACCCTTGAAGCTATGAGTGCCTCAGGGCCCTGGACAGAAAAGCCTAGCAGCTGAGGAGGGGCTCTCCACAGCCCCTGATGAAAGCAGGACACTTTTAGTGGCACTGTTCAGGTGGGCTGGAGGAAGAACAGCATTGAAGTAGAGCAAATGGATTAATTTGCTCCCCTCTGCTTATTCTTAAGCAGATGGGGAACATGCTGGCCAATAAAATTAATGAATGCGATGAGAAGTTGGCACATATGGATGCATAGAGATGAGTGGTTTGGGGAATTTTTTCCAGTCTTTGAAAAAAATCTCATCATGTCTTTGTTTAGAAAAATCAGACTCTCTGCCCCTCGTTCCCACCTCTAATACTGTAGCCTTAATTATGTGATGTAACAAGTACTACTTTCTGTCCTGGTATGAATTACATGAATTTCTTTTCTAAGCTCACTTATTTACTTAACGTTTGAGGAATGGGAAAAGGAAATGTCTTTGATCCACATATTGCACAAATGACAAAAGGATTAAAAAAAACCCCTCCAGCTTAAAACTTCTTAATGAGCATTCATTTTTCAAAGTTTTGCCTGAAAATTTTCAGCTTTTGCTACAAATATACTTAGCTATTTTGCAAATAAAGTAAGGTGAAGCTTTTTTTAAGTACTGGGCTACAACGGTGTTTATTGTCTGATTTTTCTCTTGCCACTGTGTTACTACAGAGGATTACAAAGCACATCACCCTCCTCCTCCTGCCCTTTTTTTTTCCCCCTCAAATCCTGAGCAATGAACAGAGAACCCAAGGTCACAGGTGCTTTGACTTCTGAGAAGCTGTATTTTTTTGTGGGGTTGGGTTTTTTGGTTTTTTTTTTTAATGAAAATAGTGTGATTTCTTCTATTTCTCAATTAAAAGCTCTTTGTTCTCCTTCATTTTATGATGGAGGAAAATTCCCTTTGTTGTCACTCTCAATGGCTTTGTATCTAACATGGATGTTACATTACCTGGAAGAAAAGTTAATTCTTTGTTGAATTGCTGTAGTACTACAAGGTGTTAAGGAAGTATTTAAAGCAAGAGTGGTGGAAGTTCATAGCTGTTAAAAAGTTTCCATTGAAAACCTTCGTTTTTTGTAGGGAACCATGTGGATGCTTTAATAGGTGCCTTTCTAACCATTGGGCTACTTGAAGCCTCTTTGCAACACTTGCAAATTGAACAGTTGAATTCCAATATGCTCCTCAGATGCCTTGACGCTATTATACTTAATAGCCTCAAATAAGGTCTCTAAATGGGTAGGAGAGTACACTGATTCACTCCACAAGTTGTGCTCTAGACGTGGGATCAGTCACAGTAAAACAGCATCGGAACGGACACTGTGTTGCTTATATTTTTGTGATCTATTTTTGTCTGGATTTCAAGGAAATAGTTACCTGAAGCATACAAAGTAGTGTTTGCTTTCAGTATCAGCCCTACTGACTTCAACACAATTAGCTATGAATTTATCTTGCAGAGTAAGGGACAGTGGCTCTAGAACAGACCTGAATGGAAGTTGTTTTCAACATCATGCAGTGTGAGAACAATCCGGGCATTACTTTCTGGGTCAGTGTATGTTGATTACCCCTTTTTCTTGAGTTATTCTCAGTTTAACTAGTGAATTTTGAAATCAGCTGTACTGTAATGGCCCAGTGTTTGGGAATCCTATGATTTTCAAGGAAAGGATAACTGAATTTCCATGCCTTTTAGCGTCTGCAGTGCTCTGACGACCAGAGTGCTAGTTAGAAGAGTGGGCTTATAAGCATCGTAGAAGAACCAAGAAGACTAAATTCTAAGTTCCAGGATTATAGATTTTGATTTTTGTTGTTGTTAAATGTAAAAAATGAAAGGCAGAGGTCTGGATTACAGAGTTACAGAGGAATAATGTTAACTATGTTAAAAGACAGTGTTGATCAGTTGTCAAATGAAATCCTCCTTTCTTGGTATGGATCTTATTACGCTATGGTTATTACATTGACATGGTACTGATTCCTCAAGAAGAACAAAAGAACTAGAGAAACCACCAAAAAATCTGGTTTTGTTTGTCTTCCTTAGCCAAGCCCTCTGACTCTCCAGAAAGACAGCTGAACTGATTTTTCTCTAATTAAAATATAAATCCCTTTTGGAACAAGCTTGTTTGCTACATTGTCGCCAAAACGACATTTTTATAATGGAGTTTTAATTGTAAATCTCTGAAAACAGGGCTGTAGAATAAGGTTGCCGCCAGCGCTCTCACAACAGACTAGCCAGTGTGATACTGGGATAGATGCTCTATGATTCAGTCTGCCCTCTGTGTTTCCCCCCCAAGTCTGGCAGACCAAAACAGAAATAGCCCTTCATTGCACTTTGCTGTAGGGCTGACTATATTAAGAAAACTGCCTTATGCAAAGCCTTGAGACTTTGCAGACCTATTGGACTATAACATGGAATATTGTTTGAAAAAAATGGGTTCACTGTGCCTGGATACTAAGCTAATCAATCCAATATGGCTGTTTCATATGGTTAAGCCCATTACAACTTTGTTTGACCTCTTTCATCTTTGTTGAGGATATAGGGTATCATTAATGTTACCAGCTGCATTGTTTTCTCTTAATATCAACAACAGAGGAAAAAAACCCCAACCCAACAACAAACGGTTCTCTTGTTTTCCACTTAGATAGCTTGAGTATTGCCAAACAAATGTGAAACAGGCTTTTACAATAATAGTATTTTCCCAAATGCCCTGTTAATTTTCAGTAAACCAGAATAAAATGTGTTATTGTTTATTAAGACAGTGTGACCCATATGGGTTCCAGATGATAAAAGTTTCAATAAAATGCTGTAATTAGATGCAAGTAACTTGACTTTTCTTTCAGTTAACATGTTTATATGTATCTCAGAACAAGAATGGTCATTTAAGTTGTGTCAGTGATTCGATTTTACTTATGATGATGATAGTTCTTTCTACTTGCATACCACTTTTCACTTGAAACTACCCAAGGAGTCTTGAGCCATCTGGGAATAACTTTAATTCAGGAGTGTTGTGGGCACACTGATCTAACTGTACATTGTGACCTACGCATTCTGGCTTTGAAAAAGGATTTAGGGGCTTTATAGGCTATGAATTCTGGGGAAGTTGCATGTGTAATGACCATTTTGTATTGGCTATGCCACAATATATTGATGAATTGGACCTCAATAACTAAATTTTTCTGGTCAAATGACTATGAAAAATCCACATGACTTTCTGCTAAACAACATCTAAATAAATGTTTCTTCTTACTATATTTGCTATTTTATATCACAGTTTTATTGTTTTATTGGTTTTTTTGTTAAGAATGGTCATTTTAAGAAATGGTAAAAATGATTCAGATGTTTAATGTATAGAAGGAGAACTTCTCAGAGTCATAACTGAACTTTAAATATGTATTTTTGTACAACAGTATACTGTAATCATAACATGATCAGTATTCTGTCTTTGTATTAGATGTCTGAAACAACCATAGATTCTTAACATGGTAAAAAAATTGTGTCTTAGGGACAAATCATCACTGAAGAAATATCTTCCTTTTCCCTGACAATATTAGGTTACTAATAGTTGTGAATATCCATGTGATTTTTTTCAGTTCATGTGTATTACAGGAAGGTTATTCCTGAATATTTATACATCTGCACAGTAATTGCAAATAAATAATTCACTTACAGTGTCATGAAAGAATATGCATTTGAACTGAACTATATGGTCTCTGTAATGCAAATCTGATAGAATGTACATCATGTGGTGTTTTTTTAGTGTAACTAATGAATAATAATGGCTGGACAGTATACATCTGAAGATGTTATTCAACTAAAATCCTTTCTGTTTTCCAGTGGTAGTTCGGGCAAGTTTTACCCCAGATCTTACTACATATCATACAAAATTGCAAATATCAACTACTGCTGTTAAAGAACTTTATCTGCATACCAGAAGAATGACAGTGCCATATTTGTACTAATGGTTGTGCTCTGTACAAACCTCTCCAAACATTTTTTGTGATATCTTTGGTTTCTTCTTCTCCTTTTTCTTCTAGTACAGTGATAATTTGAGATATTTTGAAACAGGTAACTCATTTGTAAATTGCCACAGTGCACTAATGTTTACCTGGTTTCCTTTTTAATTTCACTAAAGCCAGTAAGGCATTCTAATATATTTTACTATGCCCTCTGCAGTCTTACGTGCATAGCCAAAGAAGAATTATATGGTCAGTATCTAGCTGAATTTATCAAGAACTTGTTTGTTATTCATGTTGCAGTGTTGTCCCTGCATATTTCATGCTATCTGATATTCATAAATGGTATCTTTCACATTCAGTGACTTACATAAATTGTGTTATCCTCAGCACCTTTCTTTAGCAGTGCTTTCATGTGGTGCTTTACAACATCTGAGTGAGATCTTTGATGGAACATAAGTAAGTTTGATGAAAACATAACTAAAACACCAAGAGCCAAAAGTCTGTTGACTTTTGGTCATTCTTGGATAAAGGTGAACATTGTAATGTATTGCAATGAAGAAAATCGTGTTTTGCTGAATTCTTTGCATCAAAAAATGATTTGGCATGATTCAGGTATTGTACCTAAGAGGCGGTTAATCAGCTGTGCTATGTCACAGGTTAACTATGCTGATTTCTTGTAATGCCAGCCCACTGTAGTTAATAAAGTTGCCTGTTAAAAATAAGTAGGTATTTCATACTTCTCTGCCATTGCAGCTTGGTTTGTCTAAGCAATGTCACAGTATGTGTTGTGATCCTTGTGTTGCCTATTCTATATATGGCATTTTAGGCTCATATTCTGCAACACATATATTAAGTAGGCTGCTTACAAAAACCAATAGCATTATCCCTGTAAACTTGACCAAGTTTATGCATGTTGATAATGTGACGAGATTATGCTTGAAATGCCCTGGTTTCATCAGAGACACTTTCATGCTGGATTTCCAAGCCAGGGATTTTACAATAGATCTGAAATGCATAAGCTTGTCTGTCTTTCCACAGGTCTGTTCAGTCTGCTAAGGTAACTGTCGCTTCCACCATTAGCATTAAAAATGAAAATAACTGAATTTTTGCTCAAAGAAGCTAGAACAGCTAAGGTTCAGGTGTGTCATGCACCGTGCTAGTATTTCTGCTCTGTTCTTATGCATTGTAGGCTGCCTCACAGACCTACTGAGATTCTACAGTTGCACAACATACCCCAGTGCTCTGCTTTGGTTCCCTAATCTGTTTGTTCATCCATTTCTGATGCTGTTTGGCAAGAAACTGCTTAGAGGCTGGAAGAAGAAGCTGGGGAAGATTGTTTTCAAACTGCGATCTTTATGCAGTTCTTGCATATTTCATTATTTTCTGTCTCAATTTCAGTATGTTTGGTGACAATCAGGTGTTTTAGATCAGTCAGGGATGTTTTTACTGCTGAAAGGACACATGTCACCTTTGGATTAGAGAAGGTGTGACTGGTATTTTCTTCAGGGAAGATGTGCTTGTGATATTTTCGGTTTGGTTTTTTTTTCTAGCTGCTTGTTTGAAGAGCTGAGTTAATTAGACTGTGATATGTATTAGGTTAGCATTATGGACTTTGTTTTGTTTTGTAAAGGCTGTTGATGTAAAAGTAGCCATGAGCTATTTTGGTGGAGAGGACCAAACAGTAGTTACTAATTTGTGATACATATCAGTGAGGCAGTCTTCATTTTAGTCCCAATGATAAAGTTATGTACATGCCTGGTACACGAGAGATTGTTTGGTGCAATCATCTAGATTCTTTTTCTTGCAAACTTCATGGGTAGAATGGAGTTTTGATGCTTATGCTTGTTCGTAAGGTTTAGAGGAAACACAGGCAGCTGAAAGTGATGTTTTGGGTGAAGGTAAGTGTGTGGTTTCAATAATGCATTGAGGCTAGAAGTCAGTAGTGGCTTTGTTCTTGTAGGTACTTAGGGCTGGCTGTCGTGTGGCATGACACTGTGCGGAATGGTGTCCATGGAGACAGGGACAGTGGTGTTCCAAGGTGGATTATGTTGTTTAGTTTGTGAAGTGAGTACATCTTTCTTCATATCTTACTTATACAGTACATTGCTTGGAGGAAATTCTTCATGGTGGAACGTATTAGCTTTTATAGCCTCTTTCATTTGGAGTCCACAAGGGGGTTTAAAGAAAATTAATCTTTCTTTTTGAAACTCACCTGTATTTTTGCTATGCAGGAGATAGCTTTGCTGTTCCCTTCAAAAAATAGATCATTTTTTACTTCTTTACAAATGCAGTGTCACAGTAATCTTTAGCTTACCTATTGACCTGAGACCGCACTGCCAAGGGGTGATCACTCATTTTCTGAACTAGATGCTCCTGCTGCTCCTCTGCATTAGCTGTACTGCTCATGTTACTGCTGAGTGGGCTAGATCACAACCCACTGATCCATGAGAGAAATTACTGTGGCAAAAAAAGGGAAGAATCCTCTTCAGCAAATTTCACTGATGTCATGGCCATACGCAGTGGAGCTTATATATGGCAAAGGACAGGAAAAGGTAGGGGTGGCAGCTTGGCCCTTTGGGAGCTCCATACCCACACAGACTTAAGTGTGCCCTATGCATTGGTGTGCCCTATTTCTATCCATTGAACAATATGTTTTATACTAATTTTTACGTTAACAGACACATTTTGCATAAATGTAAATGGCATATGTTCCTCTATTCCATTGTCCTGGTTTCCTTCTTTTAAGTTTCTGGATGGACTATTTTCTTAACAAAAACGGTTGCCTATGGGTGACATACAAATCTGTGAAGCATTTCATCCCTCTAAAAAGAACTGTTGTGGTTTGATCCCAGATGGTAACTGAGCACCACACAGCCACTCACTCATCCCTTTCCCCCAACCAAGGGAGTGTGGAGGAGAATTGGAAAAAAAAGCCTTGTGGGTTGAGATAAAGACAGTTTCTTAGGATAACAAAGGAAGAGAATAACAATAATACAAGTGATGCATAAATACAATTTCTCATCACATGCAAAAGGAAAGAAAAAAACAAATCCAACCCAATGCCCAGTCTGTTTCTGAGCAGCAAATCTGCCTCTTGGCTTCTTGCCCCAGTTATATATGGAGCTTGAGGTACATGGCAGGGAATATCCCTTTGGCCAGTCTGGGTCAGCTATGCTGTCTGTGCTCTCCTAGCTGCTTGTGCATCTGACAGGACATGAGGAGCTTAGGTCCTTGATGTAGTGTAGACACAACTACCCAGGAACAGTTAAAAACATCACTGTTACCAAAGTTATTCTCATACTAGACCCAAACCACAGCAGTATATTAAAAAAAAAAAAAAGGAAATTAAATCCTTCTCAGCTGAAACCAGGACACTTGTTATTTGGTTTTTATATAAGACTTAAGAATTTTAGAATGATAGTGGCCTTGATGTCCCCCAATTTTTCTTTGAATTTTTACTCTGCCTCAGAATGGGATTTCACAATTAAGTTATTGTTACAGGTTAATTAGTTGCATGTTGTCTTTCCACCATTTAGTGCAAATAAGCAATCTGCATATAACAGAAACTCAGGGCATGGGCAGAGATCTTGCTCCTTTTTCCATACAAGCCCAAAGATCTTTACTGATGAAAATTGCTGCTTCAGTCAAGCAAAACTGCTTTTTCTGCTTTATTTATAAAGGCATAACATAGAGAAGGAAGTGATTATTATGTGCTCAGAAGCAAATGGGAAACAAATACACTGTCAAAATGAGCAATGTATACCAGTTACTGAAGGCCTAGTGGACTCCCAAATTAAACAATTTTATTAATGTGACTAGGCACAAGAACCACAAAACCAATAGGTGGTTGTGTTCCTCACCTGGTAATTAAGAGTAAAAAATGTGAGCTCATAGTTGCCAGTACTTTATTTCCAATCTTCATAACAAATTTAGTATGACTTTACTAAGATTTCACTAGCAAAAGCATGTTAGTATGCATATAGATTGGTTTTCATATACATTATTCTGACAGTGGTGGAATAACCAGGAAAATCACAAGCCAAGGTGGGTTGAGAACTGGCTGTCAGACCGGGCTCAGAGGGTCGTGATCAGTGGAGCAGAATCTGAATGGAGGCCTGTGACCAGCGGTGTTCCCCAGGGCTATGTGTTGGGTCCAGTCCTGTTTAATATCTTCATTGATGACCTTGATGAGGGAATAGCATCCACCCTCAGCAAGTGCTGATGATACAAAGCTGGGAGGGGTGGCTGACACGCAGGAACACTGCGCTGCCATCCAGCAAGACCTGGACAGGCTGGAGAGCTGGGCAGGGAGAAACCAGATGAAATTCAACAGGAGCAAGTGTAAAGTCTTGCACCTGGGGAGGAATAACCGTCTGTATCAGTACAGGCTGGGGATGACCTGCTGGAGAAGAGCTCTGTGGAGAAGGATCTGGGGGTCCTGGTTGATGACAGGTTGGCCATGAGCCAGCAATGTGCACTGGTGGCTAAGAGAGCCAATGGGATCCTGGGATGCATCAGGAAGAGTGTGTCCAGCAGGTCAAAGGAGGTGATCCTCCCCCTCTACTCTGCCTTGGTCAGGTCCCACCTGGAGTACTGTGTCCAGTTCTGGGCTCCCTGGTATAAAAAAGACAGGGACCTCCTGGAGAGAGTCCAGAGGAGGGCAACAAAGTTGATTAAGGGCCTGGAACATCTGGACAGGCTGAGTGAGCTGGGACTGTTTAGTCTAGAGAGAAGACTTAGGGGGGGGGCCTAATTAATGTTTATAAATATCTTAGGCAGGGGATGCAGGGGGAATTGGCCAGCCCCTTTTCAGTGCTCTGTGGGGACAGGACAAGGGGCAATGGCTGCAAGTTGGAGCACAGGAAGTTCCGCACCAACATGGGGAAGAACTTTTTCACAGTGAGGGTGACAGAGCCCTGGGACAGGCTGCCCAGGGAGGAGGTGGAGTCTCCTTCTCTGGAGATATTCAAGTCTCGTCTGGACGCCTATCTCTGCAACATGAGCTAGGGAGCTGCTTTGGCAGGGGGGTTGGACCCGATGATCTCTCGAGGTCCCTTCCAACCCCTATGATTCTGTGATCTCAGTGCTGTAACTGCTGATGAAATACAGGATTGCAAAAAGACTGAAAAATTCAGAAATAAGCATAAGAAGTCAATCATCTGAAGTGTCATTTGCTGGTGTAAGAAAAAAAATGTGCATTAATCCCAATGGATGCTGTTGATAGTAAGTAAACTGGTTGGAGAATGGTGGTCTGAAAACTGGGACTTCTGTCGGAGGGGTTTGTTACTGTGGAAGAGCATCTGATTGTGAGACCCCCGATCAGTATAAAGATAACGAGACTAGTGTCACCCATGGAAATACAGGCTGGAAATAGAGAGAGCTTTTACATCTCTGTAAAATGCTATAAGTAGAGTACTGTAGACAGGTTTGATTATCTCTAATTTAAAAAAAAAAATGTATATAGCTAGTAGATGATATAGAACTACCAAGATTATACCAGTAGTAAAGAAAACACCTATGGTGAGAGCTGTAAAAAACCCAATGTGTATAATTTTTTGTTTTAAAAAAGGGATTTATAAGTGTTTTGTTGTGCAGGAGAAAGTTGAACATTGTAAAGGTGTAGCTAGGATGATGGACTTGGAGCTGAAGTGAGACATGTTAAATGGTGCTAACTGTACCATGAAACAATTTACTAAGTGGAGTGGTATCTCTGTATGCTTCATGTGTTTACATCATAATCAGATGCTTTCTTGGAAGAATCTTGTCTAGCAAAACATAAATTATTCTGCTCAATATAAAAATTACTGGACAAAATTGAAATGCCTATTGTAATAATAGAAAATGGATAACTAGGTGCCCCTTCTGGATGTTTACTCTGTGACTTTCAGATCCTGGATCACAAACTCCTTTGCCTTGCACCACACACAGGTATTTTCACCACAGTGAAGTGGAATTAATTCACTATTCTCATTTCCTCTCAGAGAATAGAAGAGCCTTCCTGCTAGTGGCCAGCTGATGCATTAGCTGAGTGGCAGAGATGACATCCTGCTGATGGATCCCAGTCTCAAAGATACATGAAGATTAAATTTAGTTAAACTTCACCAGTTGTCCTATCATGTATCTGGCAAGAGAGAGAATGTTTAGAAATAGTAACCTGTCTTGGAAAGGAAGAGGGTTATTTCCACAGAGACTATGAACAGTGATTTCACAGGATATTCTGACCTCCTTTTTCTGTCTGACAGGGTAGATGGATGGTGTTTCCAGGGAAAGGCACAAGACTAAAGATTTCCTTTGCATTTGTGTTACTTGGTCAGTTGTGAATATATCTGTTTCTCTGGGTGGGGTGAATTTTTATTTGTGTGTCACTTCTAATCATTGTGGTTCTTTTTATATTCCTGGAGGCTTTGGATTCCCAAAGAAATATTAATATGTCTTGTGAACAGATGTTTTAAACCATATTATGAATACAGATTTACTGCTCATCGGTATATATCTATACATTGAAAAGTAATACATAGAGAAAACACTGTAATTTTAGCAAAGCAACAGTAGAGGGTCTGGTAGCATTTCCAGGGGAAGTCCCTACAGTATTTTCAGGGGTTCTGGCAATGGCTGGAAGAATCACTTAAAGGCTTAATAAAAGGAACCTTTGCAAACCATGTATACAACTCAGAAATAAATTTCTTCTGAATGCAACTTGTGAGTTTTCAGAATGAAATAAAAATAGAAGAAATAAACTTCCCTTTCATCCTGCATCCTTCCAATAGTTTGGGTTTTTTTTAAGATTTCTAGTTTTTAAGTTAAGTTTGTGACTAGCCAATACTGTTATTTAACAAATTTCCATGGGAAAAACAGGAGACACCACTGTAAGATAGGTATTTTGATTAAGATGACAATTTTTCTACTGTTACAGGAGTCAAGCTTGACTTTACTTTTTAAAATATGATCATACTGACTTAAATAGAAGTAGAAAATTGATAAATAGTAAAGGTAAATATTTGATACACAGATCTGTTATAATTCAGTGGATATCTTTACAGTTAACAAGTTACTCTTCTATTTAAAAAAATCCCTAGCTGGATTTTAACAAAGTGGATGGGGTCTGAAAAGGCAATTATATGCTTTTAGATTAACAGGACATAGATTTCTCTAGTCAAGTGTCATGAGTGGAGGAACTATTACATTTTATTGTGTTATTGATCATAAAGCCTAAGGACTTGTGTAGTAGAGTATGTTTTGCTGCACTAACTCTTTCTCTAAGTCTTTAACAACTGTTTCAGTTACATTTCCTAACTGTGGGCCTGATTACTCACCATTCTAGTGTTTGGAGTGGCTTTGGGAAGTATATGCATGATGTGAAGCCTCTTGAAAATATTTCTGTGCCAACAAAACTCCCTTCATACTCAAATTCCTTCAACTTCTGCTTTTCTGTTTGTTTTTGTTTTTCAGAGGATAACAGAAATACAGTCCTCAACTACTCTCAGCATAGCTGATTTTTGTGCAACAAGGATGGGCACATCCAGGAGCAAGGGATGAGCCCAACACTGGAAAAACTACCCTTTGGATCAGGTTACCTCCCTGCCACATGCCTCTTAAAAGGTAACTTGTTATCCAAAAACTTCACCTGAAATTTGTAGTTCTGTCTAACCTTCTTTGATCATGGCTGCCTACCATGTGTCGTCCCCTATTTATTTTCTTCTTCTTGTTGCATCATACTTGATAGTTATGCATGATGTGCAGCCCAGATTCTGCTTTCCCTGAATTTAGTGTGCTGTTAGAACTTCAGTATGTTACACTTTTAATCAGATTTTCTAGAAAAGAAAACATCTTCCCAGATCAAAATTATTCTCCAGGTATGGATATAATAGCATGTATGTTACAGTTTACACTACACATACCAGTTGACTTCCTTGTTTTAGTTGTATTAATTCAATGTTAAAGGTTTGATAGTCTGCCATTTCAAGAACTCCTCCAAGAAATTTTTGTTATTCAGTATCATCAAGTTAATGAAAATTCTCAGACAAAGCTGGCAATAGAAAGATACTTAGCGTATTTGATGCCTGTATTGTTTCACTTGCTATCAATTACTCTTCCCAAACTGTGCAACTAATTATTGACAACAGCAATGACAAATTTCAGCTTTCAAGTGAAGCAACTTCATGGAAGTATTTTATTATATTCTACATAATGTTTTTCATTATATATTGAGTTAAAATTTCCTTTTCCCCCTTTATTCTTCTCAGTATTGTATTTCTTTGCTTTTGGGTTGTGTGGCTCCCTAGAACAGTGCAATTTTTAGATTTGATACAACAATTGATTCATCACTTAGGACTGATACAAAGTTGCACAAAAAAAGCTTCAAGTAATTGCAAAGGATACTTTTTGTGGCTTTTGGCTCACATGGGCTGCTCCAATGACTTCTTTATTTTGCCAGACACAAAAAATTACTTAAAAAAAATTAAGAGAGTGTAATTTTACTTTATAATTAAATTGGGAATGACAAATTAAAAATGGTTTAGTTACTCTTGTTCCTGTTTATTCATAGATTTGGCCTAAATAGTCACTCTATCTTAAAATGTGTGAGGATGTGACAATGATCCATAACAGTAAGTTTCAGAAATGGTGTAATTGTTGAAATATGGTCAGAAAATATAGGATTTTTTCATTATTTGTATCATTAAAATGTCCTGAGTTGTTATGAAAAGAAGCATAGAATGTCACGAATTGTCATTTTCTTGAAAAAAATGGAGAGGGAAGCCACTGAAAAATTAAAAAAATGTAGGGTTTTTTCTTTCAGGTTCATTTTGTATTTGAAAACTAGGGTTGATGCTTGGCTTCCTTACCCACTTTAAAGGAAAACTACTCCTTCAGGTAGCTATTAAATTCATTGGTAGTATTTGCAAAGAGCAGAGGCAACAAAGTTGATGTATGCTACTATTTTTTTGCTAGCCTCCAAAACTAAAGCATTCATATGCTGCTTCCAAGATTAATTAAATATCTCTAAAAGGCACAGGAGATAATCTTGTGTTAATGCCATACCTTCTGATGCTCTTATTAGAGCATAGATGCCTGGTTGCATGCTTAACCTTAGCAAATCTGCTAAGTATGAAAAGTCTTAAATAATATTTTCCTCTAGAGCTTTTGCATACCACCCCCCTCTCCTTATTGCATTTCATAGAATTCTTTTTCAAGGTCATCTTCTTTTATGAAGTATTCTGTCCACTGAGTGTGTTTCCTTGCAAAATCCATTGAGAGATGTTCTGATCTGCTTTGTATATCCAGATGTAGCTTAATTATTTAAACATAAAGACATATGCTGAGATTTAGGAAGGACTCCCTTCAGAACTCAATATTATCAGTATGTGCCAATTTAAGTGTATCATTGATCAGCAATGATCTTTGTTGCCCTTCAGTCAAAACATGAGGTGCGTGGGATACAGTAAACCAGATGTAAAGATTAAGAGAGTAATTCAACTGTTCATACTGCATGCTATTTGCTACTGCATGGCCTTTGAAGAAAAAGTAAAGCCAACTAGCATTGCATAGCCTCATAAAAATTCTGTTTGGTTTGAAAATACAGTGCCATTTGCCTTAATGGTAAACATATCATGAGAACAGTACCTAGGAATGGATAAACTGCATCAACAATTAAACAGAGGAAACAGATTCAAATAATTTAATAGAGGAAATGGTAAATGGTTAAAGAAAAGATTTTTCACACTGATGACACAGGAAAATGCACCCTCCACCCTGAGCAGTTTTCTTTGCAATCTCTAACTAATAGGAGTTACAGTAGAAATGAGAGGAAAAGGTGTTTAATTATTGTAATATATAATGGCAAGAAAAAATATTTTAAAAATAGATCTTTGAAGTTTAGGCTGGTATAATGGTGATGTTCACTAAGTTAAAATATTCTAGCATGTTCTCAGATACCACACCACAGACTTTCTCTCAGCTTCTTAGGAAACCAATTGCATGTGTTTTCCCTGAAAAGATGAAAATGGGTCTTTCTGCACACTCAGCTAAATCCTAATGATATTACAAGTTCTAGGTGTATCTTGTGTTGTGCAGAACACAGAGTGGCTGCAGTTCAAGCCAGTGTGACTGTTGTGATGATTTGCTATTAGTTAAGACGCATTCCATTCTCTTCGATTTCTCCAGCCTCTTTTGGCTGCTGCACACAGGGACTTGCAATTATGCATGGTTGTCTCTGCTTATGTTTTGAAAAACATTCAGTCTTACTCCGCATTGGTTCTGGATTGAGAAGAAAAGCACAACTGCAAAGGGGCTCTTGCCTCTGATTTCCCAAAGTCAGCCTGGCACTGTGGAATACAGGTAGTTATTTCCTGTCCTTTTTTATGACAACTAGAGGGTTGTCATGTTGGACAGTGAATGAAGAAAATTCTTCTGCAAGAGTGTGGTTGGAGAGTGTCTGGATTAGAGTCTATGATGACTTTGGGAGAGCATGTTGTCTGACTCTAATGCACTTTTCTGTATCGATTTATAGAGATTTGTTTTTCATGAATCTTCAGGCTAAAAATTTTTATGTGTACCTAAGAGAACAGGTGGCTGCAAGAACAGTAGGATGTTATGAGAGGATAACTTTGCCAGTGAATAGTAATTTTATCATACAATCAGAATTTCTTTCCTTTTAAAAGAAGGCTTGTCAGGTTGCCAAGTTCACTTTTCTCCTGTGGCCCCTCTTTATACTACAGTGCTTAGCTGCAGGATATGAGCTTAGCAACAATAGACATGCCTGTGAAATGATTGTACTTGCTATCCTTTCTTTGTATCTAAACATATTTCCCTTCTTCTTTTTACAGTTATCTATCTGCTTTCTATTTTTAGTGTCTTGGCTTCTTTCCTGTGATCTAACTGTACAAGATGTCACTTGGGCTGATTTGAATTCCAGTCCTCTGTTTTACATTCGCCCCGATGTATGCCTGTCTGGGTGAGTGCCCTTAGCTGTAGTCGTGAACAGTGGCAGTTAGAAGTGACTTGTGTGCTTAGAACTTATTTGCAAGCACTAAATGGAAGCTTGAGTTGAGACCCCACAAGTGTGGCATGGCATATTCTTACACATCTTTTGCATGAGTTTTGAGAATACAGTCAGGAAAGAATTACCTGATCACTGCTGTACTCGATCAGGGCTCTTAACAATTTGCAAAGATTTTAGCGACTCTCACACTGTGGTTCATGAAAGGTTTGTTGGAGGTCTCTTGGAAGCTCAATGTTGATGGGATGTTGCTGTATTCTTAAGTGCTAATTCAAAGCAAAAGAAAAGCAAATTGTGTTGGTAATATTGCTTCTCTTCATATACATTGCATTTAAAGATGCCATGGAAGAAGAGGAAAATGGAGAGGGAACCCTTAAGGGTTGGAAACCTCCTTAAGGGCTTGAAAAATTAATAACTTAGTGTACTGCTAATATTAGGTGAGCTTTTGTAGTCAGCTTCCAATTTGGTGATGTCTGAGAAACTTTTCTTCTCCAGGTTATGTGATTCTTCTCAGGGATTTTGTAAAGTATTCCTTCAAGACAGGTGGCCTCTATTCCCATGTTGGATCCATTAAGAGATCCTCTAAAATAGGCCTGTCTGGTCTTTTGCAGTGATTATGGCCAAAAAAAGGAAGTATTAGTTTGTTAGAGCAAACCCATTTTCATAAACTTTGGGTAGGGGAATTTTGTCCTGGCTCAATGGGTTATTAAATGTTGTAGTTTTTGTTAATGATGCAGATAATTTATTTTCATTCAAGCTTTTGTTCCAGGGGAACTCATTATCAAAAATAGTGTAGATATCAATGGCTAGTCAAAGACATCTGTTCTAGCAGAGCAACTTGTGTGTACTTCTCCACATGTGTGTACATGCATGCTTGCACCCTGTGTAGGTAGAGGGCAGGTGATGGATTTTGTCCTCAAGCAGTGGACTACGCCTGTGGATGCAGACAAATATCTGAAAAACAAACTTTGTTGAAAAGTAGAACTTGTAGTGGGTCTCCTGTACTTTTTGTTGTTTCTTTTCATCCTGCTCTAAAGCTGCAGATATATTGTTTCCTGACTTTCTGCCAGAGCCCAGCATAAAGTCTCTGGCTACAAAGTGTGAGAGATTAAAAAGAGAATGACTTTTGAATGAGGAGGCTGCTTTAAATTATTCAGAGATCCTCCCTCTTCCTCTGTTCCTTTTCTTGATGTTTTGGATCAGCAGCACATTTCTAGCTGTAAATGTCTTTAGAAAATATGTTTTAAAGGAACAACGTCAGTGTGTAAAAGACTTTGAAACTAAAGCATAAAGGATTTTTGCTTCATTGCATGTAATATAATAGACAACTGTCTCTGCCTCATTTGGAAATATGAAGAATTACTGAATATACAAGTTCTGCATAATCTCTTAAAATTCTTTTAAAGGAAAAAATCCTTTTTAAGGGACAAACATGCAAGTAAGACTTGCCACAGTAACTGGTTTAACTTCAAACTTTTGGCATCAGGATCCATTTGCTGATCCTTTTGTCAGTGAAAAAATATGCTTTTCTAAGAGCTCTCTAGGAAGAGAATAGTCCCTGAGGGTGCTCAGGCATTTTGAAGAAAATAAAAATTGAGTTAAATCTTCACCCAAAACTTGAACCGGGCCCAAACTTAACATTTCTTGAGGCTTGACAAGTTTGGAATGTTTCCTTCCTCTCCACCCTCATTACTTTTCATTTTCACGCTCCTCTGCATTTCCAGGATCTGGCCAAGATGTGAGCTATGTGTTACTGGAATTCTCTACCAAAAAGGGGCAATATTTCTGTGGTATATTTTGGCCTGTTTATAAGAAAAGAAAATTCCCACAGAACGTAAGGGGGAACTTGTCCTTGTCAGAATGCTGTACAACTTGTTTTCAAAAATGAAAAGGTTTTGGTAATACTTTACTAATAATAGCAATTGTTTATAATTTAAGAAAATAGTTCATAACAATTTCCCTTCCTTTCCTGTGCCAGTTCTAATGCTGTTAATATAATTACCTAAGTATAATAGTAACCTAATTTTAGAATTTATGTAAATAACTGCAGTGGACATACTGAAAAAGAAAAGAAGTTAATTTCTCATACTTTTTGCTTTTGGTCATTCTTAACATGAGCCTGAACTGACAGTTAAGAATTCCATATTTTTGACTGAAATGTCTAAGTACTATTCTTGTAACCCTAAATGAACTAAGAATCTGACAACACACTCTCCACTTGCCTTTTACACATTTTTCTCAGTATGTGCTCTGCCAGTTTCTGAATGCAATAAAATCTTCAACATGTCAGACACTGAATGTAAACCTAAATAGCTCTGGCTTGCAGATATCAAACCAGTGAACTAAGCTCTCGAGAAATTCACCCTATAAAACCTGCCTTGATACCTAGAGGTTTTTGCTTCTGAGATTCAGTAATATGAGGTATTACCGCTAAGGACTCACGCAGTTATGTTGTGATGATATATTGCTCCTCTAATGAAAGTTAAAAAAAAATAATAAAAAAGTATTTTTCTCTCAAATTTAAATAATTTTGGAAACATGGCTTCCTTAGGGACCAGCAATCTTCACAGCCAGAAGGTACATTTACTTTCTGACAGCCTGTCTGACTTTTCTTGACAGCAGCTACCCTGAAATTGCTGTGGGCCTTTGTAAAAATTAACTGGTTTTGGTTTATTTGTTTTTAAATACTATTTCAAAGAGCTAACTCATTTTTTTCTCTTCTGATTAGAGATGGTTGCCAACATTTTTGTTGCTTATCTGTAACATACCTCCAGAAATTGTTTTTCATTAGGAATGGAAATACATTTCCAAAAGGCAAGAACTTAAAGAAAAACAAAAGAAAAGAAGATGGAAATTAGAGGTGGAAAATAATCTTCTCTGTTACTTCTTTTGATTCTGTGCCATTGCACTGCTGTGGGGAGTGGATAAGGATTTGGGAGAGAGGAGTGAATCCTTTGTTTCAGCTAATGACACCTGATTAATAGACTTCACTTACTGAGATTTTTTTCCTCTGATGAAGTTTGCTTGGGCCACCCCATACAGGAACTTAGTCATTGCATGAGTACTACAAAAATAAAAGGAAGGGTGCATTCCCATTTCATTCTTTCTGGTTCTGATGCTTTGCTGTGTGTGGGATTGAGGCCATAAGATATTTTCCTTTTGCAGCCTTTTGTGCTTAGCCATAGATGCAGAATGGCAGCCTAAGGAAGTCCAACAGCCAAATGCCCGTGTTGTGACTGAAGGTGCACATTGAACATACCTAGAAAGTGACGTGGCAGGACAGTCGAACAAGTGCCTACTCCTTAGTGCTAGAAACATTGCACACATTTATCTTAAAGATATAAAATATAGAATTCACCTTGGGAGGATCTGCCTTCTCTACAGGCCCCTTTGTTTCCAGATAGCTGTTTTCCCAGATTAACTGTTAATCATAGTTTTTCCTAGCTGTGTATATAGCCAGATTCTGGCTTTCACAAGTCTGCAGAACTCTGTGAAAGAGTAAGTGCTATGTTGATTTAGATGAGCTGACAATTTTGCCTGCAGCATCAAAATTGCTTTTCCCAGGTCATTGCCATTAACCATTTTTCTTGCCTTCCTCCTGATCTCCCAAAACATAGGCAGCTCCTCTTGAAATTAAATTCTATACATTTTTGTATGTAGAGGGGAAATTCCCACAACCCAATGTGAGCAATCTAAGATGGGTAACCTGTGCCCTAGATTCCCTTTGCTATCAGCAGAGAGTGGCAGGCCAGAGTCTTCACATTGACTGTACAGAAACCAAGCCGTCATTTTTGCTAAATCATTAAGGATGTGCAGTAACTCTGTCACCATTCTGGTTTATGATATGATGGTTTTTTTCACTTGTATTTAATAAATATCACTTGATTTGAGGGTTTATTCTGAATCATCTAGGAACCCTTAAATGAAGGCCCAAAGCTCTTTGGAATTCTCATGGTTTGACTAGAGAGCCCTCAAAGGAAAGTCCCAGTCCACTTTTTTAAATGTAAAACAACTTGGACTTGCTAATTTTATGATTAGGTGACCAGAGGGTTATTTTAATTTGCTATTTTGCAATGTATTGTAGGTCTGGCGTATTGATTTGGTACCCTTTGGCTACTTGGGTCTCTACCACACCAAGGCTCGTTGGTCTTGGGCCAGGTCCTGCCTGTGAGAAGTGCTGAAATCTGAAAGGGGAAAGGGGCACAGAGCAGAACTTGGGGAAAATTCTCTTGCATATCATGCATTGAAGACAGATACAGTGTTTGCTTATGTTGAAATATCTCAGAATTGGAAATAAAAAAATAGTAAATGTTAAGTTATAAAAGTTAATAAGGAATTAAGACTGTGTAATACACTTAATTTTTAACAATCCACAGATGCAGTTGCTGTGGATGACGCTAATGACTGCTATACCTATGTGTGGTGTTTTGGCCCTGGCTAGAGGCCAAATGCCCACCAAGCCACTCTCTCGCTCCCCTTTTCAGCCAAAAAGGGGAGAAAATATATATATTGGGGGGCTTAGGACTCTCCAATTAGTGCAATGGGCAAAACAGATTCAGGACAGAATACAACTACACACCCAGTGAACCAGAGTTGAGATAATGAGAAGCGGCCAGGTCTTAAAGCACCTTCCCCCACACCTCCCCTTCTTAGCAGACTTAAACTACATGACGATTTTACTCCCTTCTTCCCCCCCACCCCGAACATGGCGCGGGGAGGGGCAGGGAATGGGCAGTGGGGTTCCAGCAGTTCCTCACAAGCTGCTTTCCTTCCCCAGATCTTAACACTTCTACTTCCCCCCACCCCTTGCCTCTTCACACTCTTGACTTTAATCATAAAATTGCTCCCTTCTTCCTTCCCGTTGCAGCACAGGGAGGGGCAGGGAATGGGGAATGGGGGTTTTCAGTCTGTTCCTCCTGAGTCGTCTTCCGTCTCACCTGGGGGGGGCATTCCACACACACCCCCACCCCCACCCTTCCCCTGTGGCACCGTGGGGTCCCATCCACAAACTTCTGCAGCGTGAGTCCTCTCTATCGGGGAGTCATCTCACCACAGGCCTCTCAGCAGGGCTCCCTTCCATAGGGTGCTGACGTTTGGGCCCAGACTCCCACAGCCTGGTCCCCTGCAAAGTCACAAGTCCCCCAGCAAACCTGCTGAGGCGTGGATAAATCTCTTCACCCCCACCCTCCTTCAGGCCTGGCCTTGGTGTCTGCACAGCTTGTTACATCTTCTCACTTCCCTCTCTGGTGGCAAAGTGCGTCTGCCTGAAGTTATTTTTTCTCCTATATGTGATTCCCAGAGGCGCTGTGACCAGCTCCGATTGGCTCGGCCCTGGTTAGCAGCAACTTTGGCTTTGAATTGGACAATGTTTACAGCCTGGAGCTTGCAGAAAGCTGTAGCTGCTGCTTGCAAAAGCCATCTCAGCAGCACAGCTACACGAAACTGCAACACTATGCAGTTTGCTAAAACAGGGTGCTTGCTGTATACATGAACCGTGGTGGATATATATTCTATATCATTTAGTAAATGATAATAAAGTATTTATAAATAGAAGAACAATATAAAATCATACCATATGCTCAAAGTAATGATCAGGCTTTTACCCTTCCTCATGAGAAAATGTTTTGGATCCAAGCTTGTTGTACCATATGGACATGGATGAGAAAAGAAAACAATTATGTGCGTTTCATGGGAGTGTAGAATTTTCACTTCATTATGGAAGAGAAGAAAGGAAAAATTAATCAAATAATCAAGTTTCTTTAAAATCTTTCTCAAACTGAAAAGCTTCATTGCATTTATTACAATGCAAATTTTTCACCTCTGACACTGATATCTTGCCAGTAATTCATCTCAGGTGCAGTTACTGGTAAATAAGTATACTCCATCAGATGCTTTTAAAATTATTTAGATAGAAGACTTTTGTTTTCTTTGAGGCTGAGTTATTTATGGAGAGATAATTTGCATTTTATTTTTTTCTATTTCATGATAAAAGTTTAGGGTCCAAAGTCTCAGCCAATATGGAAGTTGGCAGAACTCCACTGGAGTCAGAACTGCTCTGCCAGTTCACACCATCTGAGGTGTCACCATTTATTTTATTTTTTGCTAATGATGTTGTATAAAAATGTCATGATTGAATGCAGATAAATTATTTGTAATATAATCCCAAAGTTTGGTGCAGAAAATGTTTCCTTTATATCACACAATGTCTGTCTTAAATTGCTGAAGTTAAGCTGAAAATGAAAAAACATGAAATAGAAACCCCTTGAAATAGAATTATTCTGTTTTATTATCTGAGTGCTTAGCACTTTGCCTGAATGATAATGTTTTTCTTAATATATAAGGCATAGTTTCTGCATGATTTCAGTTGTCTTTTTCTTCTTAAAAGAGAAATGAGTATTTGGATAAGTTAATGAAGCGGTAAGGGGAACAAAAGAGGTATTTTTTTCTTCTTCAGAGATAATGAGGGAAAGCAAGTGCCCAGAACCAAATGTCTCTGTCAAGCAGTCAGTCTTTTAGGGTCCCAGGAAATAATAAAGGGGGAAAACAAACAAAACAACTCAATGAAACAGAACCAACCCCCAAACCTTGCCTTCCTAAAATAATAAAATAAACTTAAATCCCAGACAGTATTATAGTGCTCCTAACTTTCTAATCTGAATGAGATGTGAAGTTTCATATTGCTATAATTCAAATATATGATTTTTTGGAAATTGTATAGAAGTAGCATGGGCCAATTAGGAAATTACTTTTGATAATTATGCTACAACATCCTTTTTCAAAAAAATGATTTAATGGAGGTTTGGGGAAATTCCTCTATGCCTGTCTTTTGTCTCGCTGATAAAGATTAAGTTCAAATGGGAAACAAGACCTGCAAATTGGTCAACTAGAAAACAAGAACATCCTGATGGCATTCACATAGGTCTCACAGAACATAATCATAATGCTGTCAGCTCTCTTCTTTGCAATAAATAAGTTGGTAGAGTAAGGAGATCTTTACAGATTGATTTGAAGTTTAAATTTAACCAAACCAGGGATTTCCTTGTGGATTCAACAGATATTATAATAGCCACTCCTTAGACTGCCAGTTGCTTAGTACTGTGAAAGCATATATTTTTATACACGCAGACATACATTCTTCACACTTTGCCATGTGTTGACGCATAATATATATATATTCTCTGCACTGAATAGTGCAGCTACCATTCATTTCCCCTCACACCTGCCTGTAAATTCCATGCTTTTTCCATGTGTATTTGTTCTGGCAAGAAATAAATAGCCTTACCTTCATACATAAGGTTTTGCCTTCCCTGGAAAATGTGGTGTATTCTTGATTTAGCCATCCTGACTGAATGTTAACTAACAAGAGATAGAAATCAAGTGAAAACAAAGCAGTTTGTGGTTTTCTTATTAGTTAGGTGTTCAAATCGGCATTAGTACTTCGTTTTACAGCAAACTAAATTGCATTCAGGAGCTAACTGGATGGTCAGCCAGTGGTACCACAGCTATATTGCTAGGAATTCCTGAGCCAGGTAGTTTTAAACCTAGCTCAAATAAGCTTAGACTATGCTACGGAGTCATGACATATTCACAGACATGACTTAAGATTTTAAATGTATCTCAAAAAAAGGATGCCTGTCCGGAAGAAATTTTGCAGTGAGTATCTGTGTGCTTCCTGGGTTGCAAGCACACCCAGAAAGCTAAAGCTTCCAGTTGTAGCACATGAAATCTGAAAGTGACAGCAGTGAATTCATCTGAGGCTTGTGTGGCCACACTGTGCTTTGCTCCAGGTGCAGGAGCTGTGTTGGCACATCTTGTGATACACGGCTCCCAGGACTTTCAGTTCCCCAGCTCTTAGAAAACCCCATATAGTATGGCTGGCTGGAGCTACAGGAACTTATGTCTTAGCCAGAAACCAGACAGGCCCTGGTGGGACCCACTGCCAGTGCACTGAGTAAAGTTTGTTGAATCAGCGACATTTCTGAAAAACATTTTAATTTTGACAAATAGTCATTTTCAGTTTAGTCAGAAGATTCCTCAGCAGTTCTATTATGAATGCCTTGTGATTATCTTTAGGTTCCTTTTTGTATATAATTTAAATTAAGGTTTTGTTGAATAATTTTACTTATTAAAAGGAAAGATGAGTGAAGTGCTTTCTACTTTTACTTCATTACCATAGTCCTGAATGTGCACATCTGCTGAAGGAATGCTTAAGATGAAATTTTCAGCTACCCTTATTAACACCAACTTGGATCAATTGCTGTCTTAACGGGAACGTTTACTTAATACATTGGAAAAAAACCCAAACCAACCCCAAATTACTGATTCTCTCTGTTTTAAGGATTATTATTATGTTTTTTAATCTCTTTTTTTTTAGAAACTCACTAAAAAGATGAATACATACAAAAGAAACAGCAGGAACACTAGGGATGTTTTTAACTCAAGAGATATCAAGCCTCCAACTTTTGATTACTCAGAAATACACAGAAAATAAATCCAGATAAGATTAAAGAAGACCCAGAGGAAGTGAAAGAATATTGTCTTCACTAATATGTTGTCTGAGTAATGAATAAAATTAGTTTTGAATCACATATTTTTAAATTTAGATCTTAAATCGTAGTTTCTATAGTCTCTTTTCTACTGTGTGCTTTACAAACGCATTTGTGGGAGTAGCTCTCTGTGAATGTGTGTGATCAGTAAATCGCTCTCAAGTACCCTCAGTGGAAGTTTGTACTCTTGGTTTCCAAATGGAAGCATTTTAAATTATTTGAAAAGTCTTATCTCAGTATGGATTTTAAAATTTTAATTACTTTTAAATGCTTTAGTCTGGTGTCTGTATTGTACTTCAAGGTTGATCAGATGTACTTCCATCTGCATTTCACTCTTAACAATTCCCTGGGTTTTGGTGTACCTCATTAGTAGTTCCTTGGGAATTTGAAGTTGTCCAGATTCTGCTCGGCGGTCACTAGTTTAGCTTTCTAATATAGTATATTCTTAATAGATATCTTCAGGATATATTTTTCACTTTGAGCTTTACTTATTTTCTTTTTGAATAATGTTGAAAGAATGACTTTTGTATTATTCAACAGTTTAATAGGCTAAAATTCAGATATTTCTGAATCTGTTCTTCCTGTGGCAGTGGGGAGCTCTGTTGTTTCAGAGAAATACATTGTGCGAGTCACTGCTGCCTTTTTCCATTGTAGATTGCTGTGACAAAATTAATTTTCATATGGTTTTATCCCATTGATGTTTCTTTTGTTAGGTTTGAATTTGGTCTCACATCTTAATCTTTCTGGGCTGTATCTGCATTTCATATTCTGTGTTCTCGTATAAAGAGTTTGTTCTGCACAAAGAATCCTGGTTATTTTGTGACTCATTCCCTCAGAATATTGTAATTTCTAGAAGACCTAATGCTAGTTACTCTTACACTGCTTCAATTATAATTATTGTGAAAGGCAGAGTAGTGCAATTTTGTTCCAGTTTAATAATTTTCATGCTCTTTTCTGGCTCTACATCTTCAGGCCCCCAAAAAAGGAAAGATTCAGAATTCTATTTCATGTCAAGAATCTCCAAATAGGTAAGATTTTCATTTTTTTAAGAAACTCAGTCTCTGTATAGTTCTGGTACAAGCTTTGATTTTTAATACAGGAGCATACAATGCAAACATAGGCAGACATATGCATAGCAAATGGTAAAGGATTTGTGTTGTATACTGTACCACAAAGGTTTGTGTCAGGTTCTTTCAGGTGAATACCACATGCTTGTTTCCACAGAAGTTACGAAGGTTTAGTAAGTTGCACTGTGTACATTGAAAAGAATGCACACAGCTTTGCTTTTTGCCCATGGTTACGCCTCTGTCAATAACAGCACTCTTTGCATGTTACAGGCATGTTACAAGAAGGTTTATGGCCTCATGGGTAAAGCATTACACAAGCCATCAAAAAACTTGGAGTTCTCTTGGGAGAACTTAAGACTTCCCTAGAAAGAAAAAAACCCAAACAACAAACCTCCATCAGTTTCTCCCCTGGTAATTGTTGTCAGTTTATTCTGACCTGAAGAACTGCACTACTGGCAAGCCTTTCCAGTCATATATAAGCTGAAGTTATTTTACGTCTCTAAGCTGCTGTTTCTTCTCTTTTCTGTGTCATCCTTTCCAATAAACTATGGTCTAATAGCATGGTGGTAGATACCAAGGACTTAAATCCTCACCTGTCCAGAGTCAGTAGTACAAAACCAACTTGGTGACCATCTAAATTATGTAGGAAAATTGCAATTCAGATAAATCCAGTATTTTAAATTATCCTTTACAGGTTCAGGAATCAAAATAGATCATCAAAATGCCTGCTGAATTTGGAAAGAATTCACAGTATGTGTAGGTCATTCGTCGCCTAGAATTTTTCAGTCTTAATTTAGAAGAGGTTTGTATGTTAGTTGAATTGGAATAGGCTAACCTTGAGTTAAGCAATTTTGAGGTCTATGTCATAATAGCTTAAATGTATCAATTTCTTTTAGAAGTTTGTGTTAATTTTTTTCTTCGTTTAGGATTTGAAGCTTCTTGGAAGGCTATTTAATATTTAATCATAAGGAAAAGGCTGAGCTGGTTTGGGATCTTCTTAGATCTCTTAAGGTTGCTGAGTATCCCTTTAAACTCTTAATGTACCTGAAAATATCCATTTAATAGTTTCAGACTGTCCATTGTAAAGTCTAGTCTATGCAGAAATATGAAAATAACTCTGTCTTCCTTCTAAGATTTCAAAAAATGAGTGGTGTCATGTCTCCTTTGTGTCAAGAGCTTGCTGGTAGACTTTTCCAGCTTAGTCTGCCCCAACATAACCAATGTTGTCTGCCTAATGGATTAGTCCCTAAGGAGAGTTTATTTAGCTGAGATCAGTTCTGGTTCAGATATCATATTTGCTGTGGTACCCATGGTTTGGTACCCATGGTTTGGAGGCTTTGCACTGTGTGAGAGGAACTGATGAAATGTTCCTGTTTATTTCTACTGTGAGTTCTTGTTTGGGAGTGCTGGGAAGCATAAGACAAAAGGCATAGTGTTAAAGAGGAGTCTTAGTGAAAATAATCTGGCTTTAATTGTATTTTGAGGTACATCTGGATTTACAATACAAGTCATAGTGAAGACTGAAAGAATTCCAGTCTTTAGATAATTAACTGCAGTTTGTTGTTTTGTGGTTGGTTTTTTGTTTGTTTGTTTGGTTTTGGTTTTGTTTTTAATTAATGGCTGGTGTGTTAAAAACAGATTATGAATATTCACAGTGAATTCGACCAAGAAATAGGCTAGTACCATTTTGAATAAATTATATCTGCTTTAAAAATAAAACTATAATAAAGTGTTTTTCATGTTGGGAGTATCCTGTTTGAAAATGCTGATACCAGTTCAAACAATGGAGGCAAATGCTTTATTGTGATGCATGGTTCTACTGACTGTTTGCCTGTGAGAGGTAAGTAACATTTTGTTTGTAAGTAATGAGCTGCTGGAGCCAAGTCCTGAGACTTGTTGGGAGTGACAGATGTACTGTGAATATACCACAGGTTGTAGGATTTTGTTTGAAGTCTCAGAATATATTTTAAGAGCATGATAACAATAGGATTGTTATGGCAATGTGAGTAAAGCAATTTATGCAAGGAGATGTGCTATATACTTGGGAAAGAAAGGCAAGTTATCATATCATTAATCATTACTGTAATGAAAGCTGTGCAGAAGCCAAGAATGAGTATTTGTACAGAGAATTAAACTATGTTCTAATTCAGATATCTCAAAACTTTTGGGTTCAGTTCCTAGGAATGTGTGTGAGGACCATGTTTTGTTTGTGTTTACTTTCCCAGATACTAAATTGTGGACTTGTGGCCAAGACTTGTCAAATTACAGGCAAAACTTCACATAGCTCCAGTTTTAAATATTTAACAATGCTCCCTTGATCTGTCTTAGCATGTTTTAGTATGGAATCAGTCA
>VZTU01027194.1:815256-861081 GCA_013400835.1 Zapornia atra | reverse complement strand
GCACTTGCAGCCCACAGAACCAAGTGTATCCTTGGCTGCATCCAGAAAAGTGTAACCAGAAGGTCAAGGGAGGTAATTCTGCCCTGCTACACTGCTCGTGTGAGACCCCACCAGGAGTACTGTGTCCAGTTCTGGGGTCCCCAGCATAAGAAGGACATGGGCCTGTTGAAGTGAGTGCAGAGGAGGAGCGCAAAGATGATCAGAGGGCTGGAGCACCTCTTCTGTGAAGACAGGCTAAGACAGTTGGAGTTGTTCAGCCTGGAGAAGAGAAGGCTCCAGGAAGACCTTATAGTTGCCTTCTAGTACCTGAAGGGACTATAGGAAAGCTGGAAAGGGACTCAGTACAAGGGCAGGGAGTGACAGGACAAGGGGGACTGGCCTTAAGCTGAAGGAAGGGAGATTTAGATTAGATGAAGAAATTCCTCACTGTGAGGGCTTTGAGGCCCTGGCACAGGGTGCCCAGAGAAGCTGTGGCTGCCCCTGGATCCCTGGCAGTGTTCAAGGTCAGGTTGGATGGGACTTTGGGCAACCTGGGCTAGCAGAGTGTATCCTTGCCCATGGCAGGGGGTTGGGACTAGATGAGCTTTGAGGTCCCTTCCAACCCAAACTGTTCTGTGATTCTGTGATTCTAATTATAATTTCCTGTGTCTCCATAAGTAGATTCCAAACTACTTGTTTGCTTTTGTGCTGTAGTAACTTTTGTCATTTATTCTTTTTTATTTCAAGCAACTGAATGCCATATTGCCTCTTAATTGGGAACATATTAGATTTCCTTAGACTAATCATAAGGTCTTGTTTTTGCAATTATATTTTGAAACACTGATGGACAATAGTCAGTAAAAGCAAAAAGACACAGTTCTTACTGAGGCCGAATTTTGGAGCCTCTGTTAAAAATTGTTGTAAAGCAATGTATGCCATGAGTAGTAGAACTAGCAAGGTCTGGTTTTTTAGTAGAAAATATTTTTTCCTTGGTTGTTGCCTTCCTTCTCTGTAGCAAAAGCCCCAGCATTCTGTGAGCCTTTCCTGGAAGTACAGATGGCTGTTGGCCAGCTGATCCCTGCCCATATGGGATATGGTCAACTCTTTCCCCTTTGGTGGTGGAACTCTTTTGGGTCTCCTCTTCCTATTTTTGATCTTCACAAAGATGATAGGAACTTGGTTATTTTTGTGATTTCTACCTCTGTTGGATTTTTTGGTCCCCAGATGTTTGGAGGGGCTGGAGTGGAGTGGGAGATGGATGGTCTGCAAACCTGTCACATAGTTGTCCTTTTATAATTATCCTTTCCATACAGTGGAGAATGCACTTGTGTGTGTAGGCAAAGACTTGAAAATAAGTTAATTTCTATTACACAGTACCTGGTTTAAGAGGATTTGGGGGGATTTGGGATGGGGGTGGGGGTGGTGGGTTTTCTCCTTCCCAACTGAGCTACTATCTAAATAGCTTCTAACATTTAGAAACTGTTGTTCTTTTGAGGAATTTGTTAGAGTGAGTCCAAAAGCACAGGATTACTAGGGGAAGAATAATCTTGAACCTCAGAGATGCCTATGTTAAAGTTGCCACCACAATCAGAGATGAATACAAAGGTGTGATGCATTTTCTCAACTTTGCTTGTAGCAAACCAAAGGGAGTTTGTCATAACACGAGTTGCTTATTGATGACACAGTTGTCTGTGATTGATTAAAAGTGGCAGATTTATTTCAGCTTCAACTCTTTCCATTAGCATTCCTATCGACCATCTGGCAGTGGAAAACCTCACTTGTGAGATAGACTGGGATCTTGTTAAAAAAATTACAAGATTTCTTGGGGCCTTTTTTTTGCCAGTGTCCTGATGAGCCAGAAAGTTGTCACTTACAGTGACAGTTCTCCTTGCCTGAAAGGGTTGAGACTGATACTGGGTCAGCCAGTGACTTGTTTTTAATGTTTTTTAATTATTGCCTTGATGGCAGTAAACATTTAGTTAATGGTTATGCAAGTATCATTTTGTGGGCTCTGTAGTTTTTCTGTAGCAATTTTTTTTCAGTTTTTGGTTAGAATGAACATGTTGCTGTTTAGGGGGAGGAACAGGGCAAACAATGTTTTTTGGAGTGATACCTACAGAAAACTGGAACTTACTTGATTATGAAAATGTCATATTGTGATCAAAATCATTTGAACATGCTCATGATGCCCTAACCAAAATCATTTAAAGATTATGTACCATGGAGGGATGCTTAAAGGGCAAAAAATGAATTCTAAATTAATTGTGGTGTTCCAAAATGTGGAGTTGTGTGTATTTCATTAAATGGTAAATATATTCACTGATATGAGAGAAATACAGAGCTGGTGTACGATGGGTGATGAAACCTCAGGACATTTAGTGGAGCTCCTGCAACAGAACTATGAATTACATCACGATCTGAATCACAGCAGCTGCTGTGGCCCTGCCATCCCCTGATGAGTAATGGTGTATCAGGGCTATCTTTGGTAAACAGCTTTATGGGGCTTTTCTGTTGCAGTGTTTGGCACTTGGGGTTGTAATGCTGGCTCTGGTTTCCCTCCTGCAGCATCTTCTGCTCCCCACAAATACAGTAATTCAAAATAAAGGCATGAAATCTTTTGGTTAGGACCCCTTGCATTTAGATTTTATCAGGGAGATTGTGCAGATTAATGTTATCTGTGTGTTGCAGAGAGGTGAGTTATGGACCAAGAAAACGTGTTCTATATGAGTTTCTCTGTATCTGCTGGGATTGCTTAAAACAATGCTTTTAAATAGTTGTTAAATATACTGTTGGGGGAGAGAGATTGGAAAATATTTCTATTTCTCCAAGTGTGATAGATTTGTGTCCAAGATCTCCAGGGCTTGACCTTGGTGGCTGTAAATATTTTAAATGGGTCCATGGATATTTCAAGCTTGTGGCTTGTTGAGGCGTAATGCACAAGGGACTTCTTAAACAGGGTCCTCACTGCTTTTAGACTCACGCAAACACTGCAGTAAGAGAAGGCCTTAAAAAAATACACATGAAGGTCAAAGTGACAGGCCTTATTAAGAGATTGCTGGCAATAGTTCTTCTGAAGAGTAATCTCCTAACAATTTATTCTCAATTTTGAATTTCATTTTGGAAATTGTGTTGAGGCAGCATTAAGATTACAAAAATGGTAGTTACTTGTGCAATATTTAGCAACAGAAAGAAGGTGAATTATTTCTGGGTTTATTTTGCAACATTAGTAATGTTTATGCTGGGATAGTGTGCAATTTCTGAAAATGAAATGGTTTTGGGCAGGTAGCAGGGATTATCTGAAACACATACATAATGTATAGTGTAATTCATTTGAAGGGCTCCTATGTTACCTTTTTTTTTTTTGGTCTGAAGTTGGGTAATGTTGGAGTAAGAACTGGAAGGAAATTTATTGAGCCACTTGAAGGCATTTTGTGGAGGATTAAGATTTGTTTGGTTTTAAGTGTTTCTCAAAAAGTGCTTCTCTTGTCCACTGTTTTAATTGTGCCATCGCATCTGTCAAAGATCATCATCATCATCATATTCTTTTATATAGGCACGTGTCAACTCACTCACTTGTTACTCACTTCCAACCATCCATAGACTATTTGATATAAATGCTCCAGCAATTGAGCCAATAGATGAGGCACCATCTCTGTATCAGAAAAGTTTCTTAAATTTCCTCACCTACAGATTTATTTGTCCTACTTAATGTTTTCTTTCAGAAACAATGCCTTTTGGCAGCTCCTGTTGTATTCATACCGGTATTTGGATAACTGGCCAGACTTAGGCACACCACCATCTCTGTGCACTCTTCTAGATCCCCTGCCAGTTGACTGCTTGAACACCATCTGTTCCTGGCAGGAGTTACCTTCAAATACCTAACAAAACAGGTCATGGGAAAAAACAGAGTCTTCCAGGAGCTAATGGTGTTAACAAACCCTGCTTCTCGAACGCCGTTAGCATTTTCCTCGTAGCACTTCAGGGAACTTGGACTATTTAGGCAGGTTCTCTTACCCCAAGGTCTTCCGTTCTGAGGGAGTACCACGGCTGCCCAAGCAAACAGCGAGGACAGTGCTAACTTGCAAGAAGATATTTTGTGGAAAGCTCGAACAATGTGTGAAATCAAGTCGTACTTCATAATGAGATGGAGAACTGTGCTAATGAAATCTGCAGGAGACAATAAAATGAGTCATACAGCAAAGCCGACTGAAAACGGCCGTGAAAAGCAGTGCCACTAAGAAAAAAACATAACCAAGAGCAGGAAATAAAAAAGAGCGTCTTGGAAAAACTCCAGGCTAATGCATCCAAAGAAATATAATCTGAAATGCAGACATACACGGGAGCAGAAGCTGTAAAAGCCATAAGGCTGAAAGAGATAGAGAGATAGTGGACTGCAAATTAGATATGAGGCTCCACAAAAGGACCAATTTGGGCAACGCGTTGGAGAAGCAGCACGTGACAGATTAGGAAGGCATTAGGCCTGTCTTGGAGAACCATTCCCTTTGGCAGATGAGAGAATTGGAGTGATTAGGGTGATTTCAGCAAGAAACAAAATGGTGATGATCTGGAGGAAATGCTGAAACGCTATCCATAGTGTGATGATAGGGGCCTACGCATCTGTGAGCGTGTGAGCCTTGAGAGCGTACATGAGGGAAGCAGCAGCATATGGCATGGCAGAACTGGGCTGAAACTGAGGAAAAGGCTAATTTTGGTGGGGTGGCAGAAGGAAAGTCTCGGTGGCAGTAAGGTTGAGTGCCATGTTTGGAGACAGCATAGTCAAAATACAGGGTGAGGGCCAAATACTGAAGTGATATAAGAAGAACCTTTTCTCTTTTTGGGGATGCATCTGATTAGATTAAGTCTGAATTTGTTCCTTAAGGCTCTCATAGACTTAAAGAGAAAGATAAATGGTGATTGTGAAACATTTACACGCTCCTGTGGGTCCTCTGTAGCTGGAGGTGAACGTAAGCCGTGTCGAAGCAGAGGGTGCTGCACTTCCCGTTCACTAACGTCAAGAGAGGAGGATGCTGGACTGGACCAGTTTCATCTCCCTGTGTGGGAATCCACACACTCTGACTTTTTTTCACCTAATAACACAAACAGAAGTGCAATAGGGTTTGAAAACATCTTAGAAGTGTTTCTCCTGCAGGAGTTTAGCTGTTGGAGGCTCCTAGGCTGGGAGGGCAGGTGAAAGCCCCTGCCTGTGATCAAGGTGAAATGTTTGTGAACTTCAGCAGCCACCCCGATGAGAAGGGGAGTCTCTCCACTGTTGCTTCTGTTGACCCTGCTGAAGTGGGTTTAGTCTTAAAGAAACAAATCTTCAGCAAATAATTTCCCCAGTCTGGTTGCCCTTCTCATAGATGTTTTACAATTTTAAGTAGGAAAAGTTAACTTTGCCCTTTTCTTTTTAATGCAGCAAGCAGAGGAGGAAAGTAAAATCTGACCCTGGATGTAGGTCAGTTGTTTGAGTCAAAAAGTTTATATGGAAGCAGGTCACTTGCTAATTCTGAAAGTGGTCCAGCTTGCTGCTTAGTAGGACCGCATTTTGCAGAGCCTGATTATTCAAACTACTTTTTCTAATATTAGTATTAATTCCCTTATAGCAGTATTATAAAGTTGCTTATTTCTCAGTCCTTTTAAATGTGGGAGCTTGTCTGTAAGTACAGTAGACAGCTTATCAGCTCAGCAGCCTCTGCTGCTTGCCAATACTGGATGTTTGGTAAATGCTTGCAGTCAACCTTGAGAGTTTACGGACATTGGCTTGCATTTCTTTCTTTCCGTATTTCACTGCCCTGTTTAAACCAGGAATATTAAAAATCCTGCTAAATTTAGAGAGAAGAGAGACTCTGTGAATACACCAGCCCTGCCTCCTCCCACAAAAAATACACCTCCTGGGCAGTGAGAGCTGGAGCCAGCCGAGATGCGAGGGGGCTCAGGATTCTGGGGGGTCTGCAGACCTACCCCTAAGAGCAGATTTGTGAATGCGAAATGAGCCCAAAGATAATTTATGACTTTGTCAGAGAAATGGAGAGTAAAAGTGCCTCCAAAACAGCATTTGTAATAGCTCAGGGAGGGTTTTTTTCCTCCTTTCAAATGTTTTTGTTTTATTATGTCTGACACCATTCAAGGAGAGAGGAAGCTCTTTAACCTCAATGCAAATAAAACAGTAGTGCTCTAGGAAGGCACTTTTTACCTCTAGGCCGATGTTTCTGACAGACCAGAGAATTTAAAAATAAAATAACTCATTAGTTGGGTTTTTTTTCTTAATTTGTTTAGCTGTATCAATCCGTTTGAAGCCTGATTTTTGCTTAGGAGGAGTGAGAAATTACTTATAGCAATAAATCCATCTGTCTGTCATGCTGTTTATCTGTCTATCTGCCTATCCCCTAAAGACTTCAAAATGTTGTTTTTTATTTCTATACCATTGCTGAAAATCAATTGTGACATTTTCTGTTTAGGCTGCTAAAGGTTTTGGCAGATAGAACATGGATTTTGTCTTTTGATGGTGAATTCAATTCAGCATTTATTGCAAAGTCCTCAAGTGTTTAAACGTGTGGTGATAGACAACTAAATCTCCTGCTGTGCTGAACTCCACCAGGTCTCTTCAGTAGTTCTGCTATTCAAAAAGAATTGGGACTTGTTTCATCTGTTTTTAATAAATGTGAGGCTTGCACACTACTTATGTCAGAACTGATGCCAACTTCGTATTGCAGTTTGACATGCAGAGTCTAACTTTCTAGCTCTTGCTCCTAAAGACACCTACTCAAACTTATGATTTTGTTATTCTTTTAAAAACATGAGGGGCTTGTCCATCACCGTACCTGAGTTTCATGTTGAAACTCATACATGAAAGAGCAGCAAAATTGCCATACGAAAATGCTGGTCATGCAAGAGAGTGCAGACCTGGACTTCCCTCCTGACCAAGGTGAATACCACCAGCATTTGGGAACAGTCAGCTTTGGTTGGGTCTATCATGCTGTTGCTAAAGCTGGGCAGAGTCCAAAAGAGCCCTCTTGAAAATCAGAAGATGAGAGGAGGATGGGGCTGGGTTCACTGGGTCAGGTCTCAGCATCAGCCTGGCGTCTCCTGCATCATCTTGGAGAAACAGGTTTCAGGTGATGTCTACAGGAAAGGGTTTGGCACTCTCAAGTTGCCGAGCTTCCTGGGAGCTGTAGCACTCTGTAGGTAGGATTTTGTGCCTGAGCTAATGTGCATTAAGTACTGTCAGCTGTTAGTGGGGGCAATGGACGTCTCACAGGGATCAGGTCTGGCAGATGAGGGAGGGCTGTTCCAATGTGGTTTTGCCAAACGCGCTGCTTGTGCCGACAGAAGGACTGATGGGCCAGGAGCCCAGGGAGCGACCGCTGCGACAGCACTCTCTCTCAGTGACATCCCTGTATTTGTTTTGTTGAGAGATAAGAGAAATCTGTGCCAGGGCTCTCTGCATGGTGCTGCCATTTGGTAAAAATACCACGTCCCTCTAATGCCTTCCCCAAAGTGTGTTTTTCACTTTTGTCCTTTGAGGTAGATGGGGAATTTGAATGTTCCGACTACTTGTGTGGACATCATTATTCAGTGGGAAGATGCAGAAGTAATAACTAAGTTTGGAATTGGGTGCATCAACTTTTGCCATTATTGCTAATTGGGTTTAGCACCTTTGTGTAAAGGGGGTTTGTGGTAGAAGCAAGTAGTTTGTTTCTGAAGAAATCAGAGGTTTATGCTGCTTTCTTATTCATCTTTTCTGATTTTCAAATAAGATGTTGATACTTGGAAGCCTAGAGATAACAAGAATATTAGAGGAGCTTCAGCTGAAATTTCCCTATTGAAGCCAGGCAAAACACACCACTTCTGAACGAATACATTCTTGCTCTAAGAATGACTGTGAGAGTGCATGTCAAAGGGTCCTAAATTGGTACCAAACTAATCTCCAAATGTAAGTCTATTGTGCGTCTGTTTAAATGTGATTCAGTTCCTTTAAAAGTTTACTCTTGAAAAGCTTTTCCCATAAAAATATGCACAGTGAAAAGTGTTTATGTTACAATATGGCACTTACATTGCATTAAAAAGAAAAAAATACTTTATGCATCTATTTATTTGCTGTAACATTTTACTGAGCAAAGCGACACAGAGATCTGTGGTGTCATGCTAAAAGCCCTAGTGTTGGGTTGCCAAGTATTGATGTTCCCACGATATTTTGTAGACACAAAAAAACTAAGGGGAACTGAAATGATGCTGTGGGGCTGATAAAGGAAATACAGGGTATGGAGATGAAGCAGCTGAAAGGCCGACATGTATTACAAGTGAGGCTGTGCAGACTGTTGTCTCGCTGGGGCCATGCACTACTTAGGCATTTGCTGCATATTTTGACCAAGTACAGAATGTAGGAGAACTAAACTTAAGGCATTCAAGACTAAATTTTTTCTTTAAAAAGGGGGGGAGGGTGTGGCTGTTTTTTTTTAATAAGAGGGGTTTTTTTGTAACTGATGCCTCAGAAATGCCTTTGGAGAGCAAAATGAACATGGCCATAAAAAAGGATGTAAACAAACTTGTGCATTAGACTTGCTTAAAGCTAAGTTGATCATGGAGCCAAATTTGCATTATTTTCCCTGCGTGGCCTTCTGTTACAACTTTTCTCGGTGTGCTTTTGTTTCAGTTGACGTTTGCTTGAATGGCCAAGCGAGTTGGCAAATTTTGTGCTACTGGTCTTTGAAGTTGTGACTTCAGCCCAAACAGCCTTCTCTTTGTGTACGGCGGGGAGCCCCTTCCCTTTGGAGAGGGCTGCGTGCGGCACAAAGCCTAGAAAGGATCCATACACATAGCAAGCCTTGCAATGCTTCTTAGCACTTCAGTAGCTCAGGCCTTGTAGGAACTTTGGTTTATTTTCTGTGAATTTTTAATGCAAGGAGTTTAAAGTTCAAAATAAATTTTTAAAAAGCAGGAGGTTAACCTGAAAGTACATTTTTATTGATCTTTAAACATAGGTTAGTATGTAGAAGGATTTAGACTACAGTGGGAATTTGACATCTTCTCTGTTCAATACAATTGTTATTTCATGGCGGGGTTTGAGCACGAAGAAAGGAGTAGGGATATACTTGAGGTTTACTCAGACTTACGAGGCTTGTACTGAAATCTGTTCTGTGTCAAAAACTGTCTGAAATACTTGACACAGAGTATGATGACAAAAGATGAATGATAGGATGGCAAGGAGGAATTTTATATAAATAAGACCATCTGTAAGTATCTATTTATTGTAGTATTTGCACACTTCATGGTCAGTTGAACTCCTTTTACTGTTCACAGCTCGTATCGTAATAATTGTGATAGGAATTGCACAGCATAGACGTGACTCCTCAGTTGGCCTGATTTAATCTGTAGCTGTCCATGTCCAAGGGAGCAGCTCGGTGCTGAGAGGCAACTGCAGCCGTTAGAGCTTTTCAGTATTTCTGTGTACACAAAGTTGAGGATGCGCATGAGCAGTTTTCAGATGGAGCCTCGTAACTGCAGTAATTTTCATGCATCTTCTGTAGCCAGTGTGAGGTAGGAATCGCTTTCCTGGTTTTTACACTGACCTTTCTCAGAACCTGGATTTTTGACGAAGAGCTGAGCACCAGGGGCCATGATTTCTTGGAAAGGATGGGTAAAAAAAATGAGGTGGAGCAAGGATTTTTAAGCAGATCTTGCCATGTGGGATTTTCTGTGCTTTGCTTTTACGAGGAGTAACTAATTCCCAGTAACAGAACGGCCATCTGAATGTATAAGATTGGGGTCAGCCTTCTCCCGGTCCAGGTGAGGGCTTGGCAAGGGAGGAAGCGTTGGGAGCCATCTGGGTGGGCTGTCAGCCAAGGTCAGGGAAATGTCTTCCCAGCTGAACTCAGCCGGTCCCTCCCATCCCTCAGATCTGCCACCTGACCTGCTTTTGCAAGTGCCCTTTAACCGATTTTGAAAAGTCCAGCAATTTTCAAGGGTAATAGTTAGCACAGGTCTCTTGAGATGAGGCTGACCTGGGTGGTTTTGACTGAGCCAGATTAGGGACTGGTGGCCAGAGCAGAGCTGCCCTATTCACCAGCCCCATGCAGTCGGCTCTGAGCAGTGTGGGCTTCATCTGGAGAGGTTTTCTGACCAAGTGAAACCAAAACAAGAGGCTGCAAGGGGCATCTCCCCTGCAGTGCAGATGAGGCTTCTATTGCTTCATTTGTGTCTGTTGACACTAGCATCAAGCTGTATTAAAGCAAACCACTGTTAAATGCTTTACATGTAAGATCCTCGACAATAGCTATCCTAACTTAATTACAGGCATGCAACGTGGAGCTTGCACAAGTCATCGGAGGAGATGGTGCTGTGTGCTCCCCACATCAGAAGCAGCATCCTCCTCTCTGAAAGGAGTTGCACATATTGTACGCAGATTTTAAAATGGCAATTAATTTTGTTTTCCTTCCTAACATTTCCATTTGAAATTTTCTTTCCATAAGAAAACGTGGCTGCATTTTTACACCCATCTATTTATCTGCACCAGATGCACTGCTAAGGAGATAGGCTTTTTATAACATGAAGGGCTTCTGCAACCCAGTTCTGTGATTCAGTAGTCCGTAACAGCGTATGTGAGTGAACACCCATGGTGTGCAGCAGTGCATCTCTTAAACTTGTGTTGTATCCAATGGTAAATAGCTGCTTTCCCAGTGCTTTGCACCTTTTGTGCACTTTATTATCCAAGTGTGCTTGTACCCAAGTAGATTGCCATTCCACCTTCCAAGGTTGAAGCAGAAGGGTACAGTTTACTTTCTGGGCCTTTCCTGTGTCAACAGAGGTTGAATCCCAAGTGGTGAGAGACTTGTGTGAACTTGCAGTTTTACAGGAACTTTGACTTGGAGGGATATTGTGCCAGTAGAGCATCCTGTTGGATTTTTGGGTTGGGATATGGGATTGACTTCATTTTAACTTTGAAAAAGGCTCCGCAGATAAGTCTATACTTGTTCAGTAGTGTATGCTGACACCTGACCGCATCATTCAGTGGCCGCAGCCTGATCTCACCTGTTGTAGAAATGGTGCAATTTTGGCTCTTTCAGGTTCCCTAGTCCCTTCAGCATCAGCATCTCCTGATGAAGTGAGAACAGATACCCCACAGCATACTTGTAAGGAGCAGGGAAACCAGCTGCAGGCACGCAGGGCATTACAGTATCTGTGGCAGCAAAGCCTGGCTTATGCTTCGTGGCAGAGCGGAGAGGAAGACCTGACAGATGGGTCCTACAGGTTTCCTCAGGGAGCCTAGCTTACACAAGACAGAAAGTACTCAGGTGGTTACACGTCAGTCACATGTTGGCCTGGCTTCAGCCATGACCAGAGCATCACTATGGTTATTAGCTAAGTATTTCCATAATGTGTGTCTCTACAAGTTATAATTAGAGCCAAGCCTGCCCCTAGCTAATTGCAAGCTTGCTTAGAAGTATAGTTTATATAAAGCTTTTAAAACTTTGTATGGGGAAGATACACATCCACAGGCCTAATGGGAGTGACGCCTTATTTTCAAAATTAAATTTATAGGCTTCGGTGTCTGTTTCTCCCCCCCTTTACAGTTTTGTACAGGCTTTTTTATTGCATCCTCATCCAAAGTTTTTGCCAGAAATATTGCCCGAGTTTCACCAACATCAAGCAAATAATTTCTGAGTTTTCTTCTGAGTGTTTCATTCTCACTGCTGAGAGAGTAAACCAGATGTTAAGATGTCTTTGAGCTTTTTGTTTTGAGAAGACAAATCTCACTTAGACCTCTCATAAAGAGAAGGTATGGAATTTTGAAAGTGGTGACACTTTTTGCTGAACACATCAGTACAATGGCTATCTAAATAATGAGCCATCTCTGGTGACTTGCTGTGTGTTTGCTTAGATGGTGCTGCCCATGTACATCTTCAGGTTGGTCTCTTAAGAATAAGGTGATGTCGGCACCCCCTCAGATCCTGAAGTGACAAACGGGCGAGCCTCAGTGATGAGACAAGTTGTGAATATGACACAAGGGTGTGAAGTGGGTAGTTGTTGCAGCACCATGCACCAAGCACATGTTGGCCAAACACTGTGTTGGCCAAGGCTACTCTCTGGGATGACTCTGGGTAACTGCATGGCAAACACAAGGCCAGATGGTACTTCCATGTTCACCGCTGCCCTTCCAAGGTCTTCTCTGTAGATTTTCATACTTGCTGTTTTCCATTCCCCACTTGCAAATGTTGTTCACTCAAGAACGAATGGTGTCTGAAAAGGAAGGGTAATATAGTGGAGCCAGCAGCACTTGTGCACTTGGATTTTGACACCTTTGGTACAAGGGGATACTCACTTAGCCTCCATCGTCACTGCTCTTTGGGAAGAAAAAGAGTAGAGTCTATAACCCTCACACGTGGCTGAGTAAAGGAAACTCATGAGATAACTCCTGCAGCTGATGAATTCCCACTCCTTGCTTCTGTCTAGCCATTTTTGAATTTGGTATTTAGTTTAATTATTCAGGTCAGATCAGATTTAGGTCAGTTGTGATGGATTTTTTCCAAATCCAGTTCCCTTGATTCCTACTGTAAACGCTTACCAGATGACACAATGTGAAGCTGGAACAGACTTGAGCTGTATGATGACCAAATGAAATCTCAGTGGGAACCCCTTCCACGTTCCTGAGATCAGTTTCTCATGTAATAAATTCTGTATCCAAAAGTGTTTCAAATACTTTTCTGACAAGAGTGAGGGCTTTTTTCTAACGGACAAATCCCAGCAGAGCTATTTATAAGAAGCGTCTCTCTTGTGTTTGCACTCTCTTGCCTGTTACTCAGACCTACACGGAAGAACAAATATAAGTTAAAAACTTTTCTGTGTCCTTGCCAGTGCTTTTGGACCCACCCTATTTGGTCTCATCTGACATCCTGCACTATGTTTCTTTGATATTGTTCTGTTGGTAAGAGCTGCCATAGGAAACCATCATTAAAGACTTCTCCCCGAAGGAATAACCTGGGTTTATTTGGTGACACCTTTTCTTTGCAGACTCTTTCGCTCCTTTGTTCTGCCTGATCCTCTCCTGGCTATGAGGCATGGGGAGGAGTGATGTGAGCGAGCACTGTGCTCATGCGAAGTGATGCTAGCACCTGAAACACCTCGTACGACAGAGAGCAGCCGAGAGGGCGAGCGCCTGGGCTGTGCCTCGAGTGTCCTTCAGCTTGAAATGAGGAGGCCGGTCTGTTTCTCCAACACAAATCAAGCACGAGAAAAGCTGCTTGAGTTGTTTTTTTAAGTATTAGAACAACGTTCTTTCACCATTAGTTCCTAAAATGAGGTTTTAAAACATCCAGAACCACTTACTAGCCCAACTGACAGCTGCTTCTCCTGTTACAACCTCTTCATTCATTTCCTGATATGGTAAAGAGAAACCTTGGCACCAGACTTCCCTGAGGTGTATCCTGGCTCACATATCCCTGCATGTCAATCTCTTCTGCATTAAATCAGACAGATGAGACCTGTGCATTCAGTTCAGAAGAGCCCTGGTATACCTGGGGTACAGAGGAGAGTGGGTTCTTCCACATGTGTCTCCTTGGTGGCTGTAAAAAGCCACGTTAAATCATCACTCTACCATTCAGCTGCTTGATTAGATGTTCTGTGCGTACCTCAAAATATGTGATGTTTTAAAGCTAGATTTGCTATTTAAATAAGAGGTTTGCCTTAATTGGCTGTTGTAAATTACAAGCAAGAAGGAATGATTTATTGCTTATAATTAGAAATGAGTTACGAAGGGGAATGTTGGTAATCATAAAATAAAGCTTGGAATACATTGATTTCCAGATGGCTGGCAGTAAAATTGCTCTTTAATGTATCATAGACCAGACACAAGGAAAAAGAAACCTGTCATCCATCTTTGTTCCTTGATGGATCACTTGTATGAATCTATAGTTACCTGAATTTTGAAATACTATATATTGAAATGAGGGAAATTTGCTTTGCGTAGTGGTATATGATATCAGAGGTGGTGGAAGAGGTGAGTTAGTATTTTGCCTAGCATGATTTTTGTCCTTGTAATGTCAACAGGGAAGATCTAACGATAAATCTGGCATCACCTTTGGGTATAACAATCTCAGTGGATTGTTCCCAGAGACTGCAGGTTACTAAGATGTTTTTCTTTTCATCTTTTGCCTCATTAGCTATATTTATGAGGTTGAGATTGATCAAAACACCTGTCCAAAAGCAAATACCTGCAATCCTCCTTGCTTGAGTCTAGCAAAATACATTTGCACCAGAAACAGAGATGACAGTGCTACTGCTGAGAACTTTTCAATAGAATAACATTTCTTTACAGATGATAATGTGTTCATTTAACTTTTAAAATTTCATTTCTGTTACTGTAGTCGCAAATGTGATTTTAAAATTATTTATATTTGCCTTACCTACTATTAATGGTGCTTTCTGCTGTAACAGATGCATTCTGCGCTGTTGCCCTTTGAAAAGCTGTGCTACAAGGTACTTAGACCTATTTGGATTGTCACCACAGGAGTTGTCTCACGCCTGTGTTTTAAAAGTGACACTGTCATTAGACTTGCTTAACTGAGACCATCACGATTACTCATTTACCTTCATTAAAATGCTTCATACATTCCTTATTTTAAGTAGCTTTTCCCAGCAAGGTGCAAATCTGCCTTGCTGCCATCATTTCATCTGGAAAAATTTCCACGGTGAAAGGAATAGTGTATTTCCCACTAATATTTTCCTGACCTGTGGAGAGATGAGCTCATCAGTATCTTTATTGACAAACCCAGGAAGAAGGTGTGTCAACCAGAAATATTAGATCAGTCAGCCTTTCTTGTCCTGGAGCAATTGTAATTTCCCATAGTCTGCAGCAATTTCCTTTAGAAGCAGATATGTGCAGATTATTTTGGATCTGCTGCAGTAGCATAATTTCATTTGGTCCCAATAAAGTGGCCTTAGATTTCATTCTTTTCATTTTTGCTGTTGAAAATCTTTTGGTTTAGTCAGTGGAAAGAACAGCAAGTTGTTATTTTACAGCATCTAATTGAGGAACGAGTGCTGCAGCTATGAAGGAAAATCTTGCCCAGTCTGAGTTGGGTTATTGAAGATGGGTATCGTGGCCTCTGCCCCTCTCTGAAAAGCCTGAAATAGGTGTTTAGTTTATTATCCATTAGCAAAGTTCCTGCTTTTCAAAAGTGTATTGGTGACTGGCATAGACGGTTCATTCCTCACTGATAAATATATCCTTTAGTGAGCGACAGAGGTTGTTATTTTTTGCCAGTTTACTCCTGTGAGCTTTAGTCCCTAGATACTTGAGCCTGGGCATTTGCTAGAAGAGGCCAATCTCATTAGTGCTGAAGATGTTCTCAGCGCTGCGTTGTCTGATGCTGCACTGATGAAAGTGAAGCCCCTCTGATCCAGCATGAGAGGACTGAGTGGAAATCAGAAATGGGAACAATTTCTCATTCCACTCTGTTTTTTGTTGTCACTTCAGCTTTGCTTTTTTGTTCTTGAAATGGCTCTTTCTCTGGCATTGCTTGTTCAGAAACAGGAGGTGAATGTTGGCTGTGTTGGTGTAGTGCACATATGCATGTTGGAGCAGAGCTTGAAGTAGCTGACTCAGGCCCTGCTCAATGCATCCTACTCTTGCTGCTCAGGTATGTAGTAGTATCTATCAGGGTTCAGACCCTATCTGCTGCTCTGTCAGTCACATTTGTGCAGCTGGCAGCTCCAAGGGACCTGGCTATGTGTGAGCTGAGCTCATTGCAATGTGGACTTGCCCTCAGTTTCGGTGTCTTCCGGTCACTGAATGGAGTCTCTGCAGCTCTGTCTCTAGGGAGATGGATCTAGGGAAACTGGGGCTTTCACAGTGATGATGAGCTGGCTAGACAAAAGGCTGGTTGGCCTGCCCTTCAGCAATCCAAAAAACCTGCCTGCCTTGCTTTTGGGCACACGTGGTTTCTAGGTGTGAGATGCTTTGTGTTTCTTCAGAGAGTGATGCCCATGGACACCTGGACTTCTGGTGTGTCATGGCACACCTTTACACCTCTGCTGCACCCTCAAGGCATCGGTTTATTGGTGTCTCAACCAGCCATGGCCTTGGCCATGCACCTCGGTTTCCTCTCCAGGGGTAGGAATGGCTCTTGTGAGCACCCGGCTCTGGGATGGAAGTAGATGTAGAAGATGAAATCTGCAGCTGGACATGCAAACCCCAAAGTGCTCTGGGATCATGGTCATTATTGCAGTCTCTGTTTTACCCTCTGGAAAAGAGCAGTGGTCTAAGTCCAAGAGGGTCACCCCTCTGTCCTAACCTAATGGCAGAGCAGTGGCTCGGTATTTCCTGACGTTGTTGTGTTTCCAATAAGAGCATAAAAGAGAGGTAATTCCCAGCTTTCCGGTAAGGATAACATTGATGGTACCTAATTAAAGGGCAGTTTTAGCCGGGGTAAACATTTATATTAATTTCCTTCTCACACAGCTGTCTGGTAAACTGACCTCCTGAGGCAAAACCATCTGGCCTCAGGTGGGAGGAGGATTTCAGCAGCATGAAGAACCTGATCTGTCTCTCGCTGAGTTGTTTCTCAACAGCTTTTTCTGTCACTGAAGTGACATACATATGAAAGGCCGATATATGGACATACAGGTTTTATGGGCATTTGTCTTAGATGACCTGCGTATCTACACTACAGGCTGGTGGCTGCAGGCTCTGTTGTATCTCTGCTTTCCATCGTGTATGCTGGGATTGTCCACGTATAAAATTAGGATGGGCAGTAAGCAGCAGTAAGATGTTCCCTACTTGGATGGATTAAATTAAAATTCAGTAAGAAAGAGAGCTTTTGGTTTCTAAATTACTTGTGGGATTGCACTGAGGAGATTGTTATAGCATTGTAAACCTTTTTGGTGGGCGAACAGCCCGATACAAGTTAGGTGGTTTTATTGCCTCGCAGCGCTCTTTCCATTTTATGCACTGTGCTGTGTAATCTTTTGTTATTAAATAATAAGCAAAATAAAAACAGTTGTTTGTCACAGCCAGCTTGTTTTTCGGAGAATTTGCTCACTTTGAAAGTTCAGTCTGTGTGATCTCCAGCCCTGTCAGGAGCTATTATATTGAATCTTTGTTTAAATTGTTGAGCTGGAGGACAAACCTAGATGTTATTGCGCACGTCTCAGCTGAGAGAGCAGAGTGGATTCGGCAGGGAGCAGCCTTGGATGCCATGTACTGTGCCATTAGTTTTTTGTGGCGAACTTGTCAGGATTATCTGCTCCCAGTGTTGCGTGCATTGGCTGACAGGAGCGTGTGCAGATCCACATAATTTCTGAAGCCGTTGGAAATGTGGATGTAACACTTGGGGCTGTGTGTTTTACGGATCACGCTGCTGTTCAGAAAGTTCCTTGTTTTGTTGCTCCCTCCAACAAGGTACTGTATTAATTTGCAAAGTTTATCATGAAAATGCCCCAAACTAGAGATCATCATAAATAGTGATCAGCTACTACAAACACTTGGGAAGCCTGAGGACCCCACTACTTTGCAGTCACGGCGTTACAGTTTATATAGAGCCCGTTGTTGCTTTAGCACAGATGGGTTCCTATCTCAGTGGAGGATGTTACTGTTATTTATGGAACTCGGCAGCCCTGAATTCTAACCGGACTGTGACAGGCAGGGTTTTTCACATGGTGCCTGTGTGGACCTTGGTTGCCTTTTCCAACTGAGGTTGAGTCACGCACATTAAAAGTTGAGTAAGATACTTCAGTTACTTGTTTTTTTCAAGCGGCTCTTTTAATCATTAATACTCCAACCTACCCCAGCCTCAAAAGCAGTTGTGCTCTTCCACGAAGACACTTTTTTCTGCCCTCTGTGGTGCAGCCAGACAGCAGAAGGAGCCCGTATCTGTAGCCATGGCAGCCAGTAATTTATTGCTCCATATGGCTGGTGTGGCAGCAGCTGCTCTGGTTTAAGGAGGTCAGAGCATCGGGGCATTTAAGAAACAAAACAAAACCCCACCATAATGGCTCTGTACAGTTAATAGTGGGGTTCTCCCGTAAGGGGAACTAAGGGACATATATTAACTTGTCTTTTTCTCTATTTATTTCAGGGGGGAAGTAAGTTTTTGTTTCTCTTTGCGATGGTTTTCTCTTTATTTTGTTTTCATCGCTAGTGTTTGTAGGTAGCACATGGTACCAAGGCACAGTGAGCTGGGCTGTTGAGCCCACATGGTGAAGGACCTCTTCAGATCTGCAGCAGGTGCCCAGCAGCCAGAGCAGGAGCAGAATCTGACCCACTGCTTTTGGATATGTTAGATACTGTGCTGAGAAAGAAGCTGTAGTGCCCACATTGAATGGCAGCACTGTATTTCTAGTAGGGAAGTGCAGAAGGATGTTTTGTGAGCAATTACCATGGAACAGAAATACAATTTTAATTTCAGTTTGGGTCTGTGAGTCACTTGCTGCTGAAAAATGGTGTAGAAGGGCTCTTGGATTTAGCACTAAAGTTTGCAAATAGGCTTTTCATAAGCATGAATCTTTTTATTTTCATTAGGGGACCATTTTAATTAAAATGAAACTGGAATGTTTACTCTTTGCTTCCTATAGCAGTGATTGTTTTCTTCACTGTGTGAGCACATGTATAATTTGCTCTAGAAGAAATGTCAGCAGTTTCTGATTACCTTGTGAGTCTTAGTCAACAGCTTGATTTTAATTGGGGGGAGGAAAGATTTGAGGGTGCTCCAGGGAGGGCTGTTGCTTTTTGGTAGCAGGAGGAAATAGGTGCAATCTTTGGTACAGTGTTAATTGCAATAATCACTACTACTGGTTTAAAATAAAGGTCCTTCATTTCTTACCCCTGTTGGGTTTTTTCAGTCATGTCAATGAAATACAACCTGTTCGGCAATTAGCATCCTTCAGCTACGTAACCTTTTGACACTGCTGCATCCGTATGTTTGTAAGCATCTAAACAGGGTGACTTTTGGAAAACAGTGATTGACAGTAGGTAGCTAGGCTCAAATTTTAGGAAATAAGGACAAACTTTTTTATGATGATGGTGGTGAAGCACTGGAACAGCTTGCCTAGAGAGGTAGTAGATGCCCCATCCCTGGAAACATTCAAGGTCAGGTTNAAAAGTCCCTTCCAACCTAAACCAGACTCTGATTCTGTGAAAACTCTACAGTTCAGGTTTGATAAAAGGAAAGAGAAAGCCAGGCACTTAGGGGGAAGCTCTCTAAGCCCAGAAGTCTGCCAAGATTTTAAAGTAATAGTTTATGTGGGTCTAGAGTATCTCTTTCTTGTAATTTTTGGTAATTATGACAAAAGTATCTGTAGCAGAATAATGAGTTCTGGATCCTTCAGTGGTACAGCTCCTGAAGCATTCCCGTGGCTTCTTTTTGTTTAGATCTGCCATAAGGAGGCACCTTGGACTGTTTTGGTTGCTGAAATGCCTTTTAAGTCTTGCAAAGCATTTCAGAGATGAACAGTCTCTGGTCCTTTTTGGAGCTTGCCCAATATCTTGTATTTTAATATTGTCTTCTCCATCAGATAATTATTGGAGTTCCCCCCACTCATTCTCTGGGGTTTTGTTTCCTCCTGCTGCTTATTTGAAATAAATAAGTCAGAAAACAACCAGTATCTGTGTGTTAACAGAGAGGAATGACTAATAGAAAAATGAGAGGAAAGATCCTGCTCATCATAAAAGACTATGTCTCTGGAGACGTAAATTGATATTCATTAAGTTGTTTGCCTAGACCTAGTTAAAAGACGTACTTGAGGAGCTGTCTGAGCAGCGTTTCAGTAGAAAGCAAGTCATCCTCTTCATGGCTAGATACATCCAGATGAGGAGGAGAGACCAGAACACAGCACTACATGATGGATTGAGAACAGCCTTCATGGCAGTAAGGAGACAACGGGCTATGAAAGATTTTTCAGAAAGAACAGTATTTAGCACTTTGCTGTAGGTAACACTGACCCATCTTTTCTCCCAAACAAGCAGGTCTCTCTTGTATCTGATCCAGAATTTTTAAGAATGTTTATATACAATTTCTGTCGTGCAGGATCCTCTTGGGTTTGATTCTGATTTCTCTAGCTGGAGGTTAGAATTTAATCTGTGATGATTCTGATATCCTGCGTGTCTAAACGTGCTGGTATCCTGTATACATCCTGCATATGTCATCAAACAGGGAAGGAGCTGCAGAGTGTTCCTGGGTAGTTCAGTGTGGCTCGTTTTTGCCATGTTTGCATTCTTCCAAAAAATCAGCTGAGTCTTTTGACTTCTGTAATACGTGACAAAGACACCTATTACAGAGGCCTGAGCTGAGCCAGGGCTGCAGTCTGAGATGAGGTTCTGCTTCTTGACTGGCATCTTTTCTCACTATCCTGAACTGGGACGGATGCTTACAAGGGAGTGTGTGTATTAATTATTGTGGAGTCTGTGACTTTCTGCTCTTTATCTTCTATCTTTAAAAAAGTAACTGCACAATGTAACACTAGCAAACTGCTTTCACTGCTTGGAGAGTGAGTACTCTGTGTCAAATTCCCGCGCATGGTGTTACTTTTCTGATGTTCACTGTTTCTTTGTTCATTCTTTGCAGATTAAGACCCTTGATTTCAACACAGCTGGCTAAAAAGGTTGCCACTGAAGAGGTATGTAAAGCCCAGCACTTCTCCTGGTGCAACAGTTTGAGTTTGGAAATTCCCACAAGCCCCTCAGCCTGGCTCTGGTTATATGGTAGATACAGGCAAAAGAAACAAGAGCCTTGAGCCAGGAGCTGGTTACTACAAACTGCAAAGCTGAGGTTGCCTGTTCTCCAACCAAGATTTGCCCTTACTTACCCATCAGTAACCTCAGCACAACCTCATAAACTCTGGTTAGACAGCAAAAAAGACAAAGCTCCCTGCAAGCTTCTGAAAAGGCATGTATCACACAAGTGGGAAGCAGGAGCAGGAGTGGGCAGAGCTTCTGGCCACTTCTCAGCACTTGGACCATCCCTGCAGAGAAGGGGGATGATGCAGAACACCACTTCTGTGTAACTGTGCTTCTGTGGGACACCAGTGAGGGACCACAAAGTGACAGCTTGCCTGATACAGCATGGCTTACTTTTGCTTGATTTGCTTGCTTAGTCTGAAAGTATAATAGTGCTGTAGAAAAGTTAGGGCTAGTGACTGGCCACTGCCAGAACCCCTCCGTGGGTGGCTTTGTGAAGATGTAGTGAACATGGGTGGCTGAAGGGAGCGTGATTATTTTCAGTCATGCCAATAACTGCTTTCTTTCACTACTACACTCACACGTATGCATCGTGTGTATGATGAAACAGCTGACTACTGCATACCTAAAAATCTTCCTAATATACCAGAGATATTTGTCTTCCAAAGTTATTTTCTTTGTTTTTCCCATGAACACATGACACTGACACCCTTTCGATACTGAACTTGGTGCCCTGGTTTTGGCTGGCATAGAGTGAATGTTGTTCTTAGCAGCTGTTGTAGTACTTCATTTGGGAGTTAGGATGAGAATCGTCTTGATAACACACTGATGTTCTAGTTGTTGCCAAGCAGGCAAGGACTTTTCAGCTTCTCATGATGCCCTGCTAATGAGAAGGTGGGGGGGTGACCCAGAAGCTGGGAGGCGACCCAGCCAGGACAGCTGATGCAGACTGCCCAAAGGGATATTCTAGGGGTGTTGGCCAGGAGGCAACACAGCTGCCCTCTGAGTTCAACCACAACCCTTGGGCAGTTTGATATACTTTGACGGTTGCCCATCCTTACATGAAGATAGACACCAAACTGAAGTCTGGGATATCTGCAAGTGAATTCAGGAAGTTTTGTTTCACGGCATAGTTTGACTGCCTTATTTTCAGAATGACTAAACCACATTGATTTTCAGAAACAGTTTGATATCCTGCCTGGGGAAACACATTTTCACTTCTTACGCTCTGCTCATTAGAAAACTCCGCACATTTTTAGAAGTGTAGCAGTCTGGAAGTGGACATGATAATTAGAAGAAGGTCACATTTTAATTAGTGTAGTGCAATTTTAAAAAATAATGACTCAATTGTAGCTTCTTTATATTCACCCACTTTTTCAGAGCAGATGGATACTTTTAAGCATATAAATTGATATATATTGTGATGCTGATTTCGTCTCAAATTGTTCTGTCTATATCTGCTTATACCAAAATGTAGATGGACTCAATTTGATCATTCTGGAGGCAAAAGCAGTGGTAGGAAATATAAAATAAACTGGAGGGAAGTCCCTCTAAATAATATGATTAATTTGATCATTAAAAAATCATGAAGACCTGTCTCTGACTGATCCAAATACCTAAATACTTGATTTTCTATTAAAATTAATGAGTATCTTTTGCCCTATTAATGAGCTATTGGAGCAAACCCTTAGGTGACTTTGAAAAACTCAGGCTGATTCTTTAGCTTGACTGGCATGGTGTATGACAAGTTAAGGAACAGCTTTGATGTGTGAATAATTAGCCTATCAACTTTTTGGTACAGGGCCATTCTCTTATGCTGTATCTCTAAAATGCCTGGAGTTACAGGGATTCTGGGAGCTGCTGCATCCCAAGTAAATATAAATAATTAAATAAATAAGTGTTTGAATGCCGAATCAGAATTTGCTGCCAATGGGATTGGAGAAGGTGCAGCAGTACATAGCTGCACACTGTGATTTAAAACCTAAAGTGCTGTAGGACTTCTCTTGTGGTAGTGACCAGAGGAGCTGAGGTTTCCTGATCTGCCTCGTATCATTCATTGTTAGGAACACCTTAAGGCTGTCCTTCCCAAGGAGGGGTCCCAGTCTGTCTGTCTCTCCTAGCAGGGGAGATGAGGACTCAGTGCAGATAACTGCTGACTAGTGACAGGTACTGTTAAGTATTCCCATTTCTCAGAACTGCTCACATGGCAAAGGAGCGTCAATGGCTAATCTTTAAAGTTCTTCAAGTTGCCACTAAATGCCACTTTTTTGGCCACAAAAGCTCTAGTGTACAAATCCCAAAAAGCCCAAGTGCAGAATGGAGGTGAAAAGTGCCCTGTTACGAAGCTGGTGGAGATAAAGCTCCTAATGTCTCTTCCTTGGATGAGAGAAGGAGCTGGAGCCTTATCTATACTGAGCACACCAAGGGAGTGAGAGCTCCAGAGAGACTGGAGCTGGGGCTGTGCTGGGACAGACCCCCCTGCTGGTTCCTGCCCTGTTCCCAAATCTGTCACTAGTGAACAGTGTTACCTTCTCCAGGCTCACCTCTTGTCTCCTTGTGCTGTTGCCCTTTCTCTCCTTCCCTGCTGTGTCCTGCCTAACCTTGAAGCAGCTGCGGAGGTATGTGTAGGGAAAGGGTCCTGTCAGCAATCAGTTCCCAAATTAGCGTCAGAGATCGTTATTCTGATGAATCTCATAGGTAATGTTACAGGTGCTGGCGTGTATTATCAACCCAGTGCTCTGCCATCACATGCAGTGCAGTCTAAAGAGTGCTGTTTGTTCGGCAGCTCATTGTGCCTCCAAATAAATCCAACCAGAGCTGTCAAAACTAACACATGTCAGGTTTTTTCTGATTGGATGGGTGCATTTTTGCTATCATTAAGGTGTCAGTAACGTTGTTATTGTGCAATAGGCCTGATGTGAGTCGAGCACAATGAGGAAAAGCTTGCAAGTTTTCCTGCAGAGCCCTGCTGAGGAGCCTTCACTCCCAGATGTCTCCTTACCTTGTGCTTGAGAGAGTATCCTTGATCTGCTGTTACCTTCTCTGGATATTTGACTTACCCAGCTATAAATAATGTGAAAACTCTGAATACTTAGGCCTGACTTTCATTTGGGCAACATTTCACTAAGCAACTTTCATGTCCTCTGTAAGAGCTGAGCATCCGGCACTGGATGCAAGCTTCCCTGTGCAGAAGCTGCTAATGTTTTGTACAAATATTGCACAAAAGAAAGGGCTGCTTTATTGTCCCATTTTCTTTTTTGCAGGCAGTCTTTCCTAATGCACAAGCAGAAGCTTCTGACTTAGGAAAACCAGCAGCTGTGCTCGTGGAGAGTGGCCCGGTAGCTTATAACCCTGATGAAGAGGTGGAAGAGGAAGAAGTAGAAGAAGATGATGATCACTGCATGAGTGCCTTGCAGTTAATGGGAGGAAATGGTAAGCTGGGATGCTGTCTAAATTACCATTTACTGGTGCTGTGGAGTTCATTATTGCAGGGCTGAGGACAGACAGGGTGCCCCTGCTTGTCCCTGTCCTCTGGCAGCTCACCCCATGCAGAGCTCCTGACGCCTTTCCGGCATCTCCCATTCCTGTGGGAAAGCCTGGAGTTACCCTTGTCCGAAACCTGACCTTCTCAGAGACTCCTCCTGAGAAAACTTGGCATCTCGAGCTTTAGGCTAAGAGGGCTTCTCAAGAATGAACTGATGTTATGCCTTCTTCAGAATTACGTTTATTAATGTGGATCTGAGGAATTAAAGGGTCAGGAACCCCTCCATCAACAGTGCTCAGAGCTCTTTGACTCCCAAGCCCAGCAACTGTGCTCCTGCTTGCTTCCTCAGCAGGGGCTGCAGTGTTCTGCCTTGTCTGTGAGCCCTGAGGATGTGGCTGTCCAACTCCAACAAAACGAATCGTCACACTCCACTTCTGGCAAAAGTGTGAGGAGGAAAGAGTTCTTCAGCAAGTACAGAAATAGCGTTGATAGAGTACGACGTGCTGCATGGCACACAGATGTGTGCTAATTTCTTTGGGTTACTAATTTCTTTGGGTTACCCAGAAATGCCAGCCATTTAATTAGGTTTCGTTGCTGGCAGGAAAAGGCAGGATCATCTCCACTGAGGGGTTATTTTTTTTCCTAGCTGGACACATCCACATTTATCCTTTATTAAAAACTTCCCCTTAGAAGCTAAGCTTTGAAAAAATACACAAAAATATTTTTGAAATGAGAGCTGCTAATTATGGGTTGTGAAAAAGCAAGATGGGAATAAATTTCCTTCTGAAATGTTATTTACTGCAAAAAACAGTCCTTCCAGTGCTATTAATTTTGCTTTCACGGACAACATGTATACATTTCACAAAAGTGGCTGTTGCTTTTAAATTGATTTCTCCACTGGAAAATAATTGCTGAACCGTAGGAAAAACAGTTTGTTGCCTGCATTTATTATTAGAATAACGTTCCCAAGAAAAAGGCACCCATGTGGGGAGGGTGGGTCTATGTTTATTAATAAACCCCCCACAAAAATAGAACAAAGGTCACTGGGCTTTTTTTTCTTTGCAAATGTTACTATTTTTAAACCATTCTGAGAACATTCCACTACTCCCTGTCTGGTCTGGACGACAGCTGAAAAATCAGAGTTTAAAACAAACAAAAAAAAAAGTGGGGCGGGAGCAGAAAAAGGAGAGAGGAGAGGAGTATTCCCAGAATCCAAACACAGGTGTGTGGAGCTGCTCAGCAGAGCAAGTAACTCCTTCCTAACTGTGCTCTTTGCTGGAATTGGACCCCATCTGCCTGGGAGTATACAGATGGTGAGGTTCACTCAGTCTACACAAGTTATTATGGATCACACTTAATTCTGCTTCCGAGCATTAGCTTGAGTCTCTGGATGAAATGTTGCGCAGTATTGGATTTGGAATCTAAAGGTTAACTCTACTGAATGCTCCTGTGTGATAGTTATCCTTAGGTTCGACTGTGCAACAGAAAATACCCATTTCAGTGCATTTGGAAGCACACAGAAAAGCAATCAGTGCATTAGAAGCACACAGACATGCCTTCTGACATGCATTACACAGTCTGCACACTCGGCATTGTTTAAGAAAACAAAACTGGGTTAAAAAAAAAAAAGGCAAAATTTTTAAGTTGTTCCTCTAGGATTAGATAGGTTTGAGTCAGATGTGTTGGTCAGGACTCCTTGCATGGCTTCTTTGATGTTGATGGGCTCTCTGAGCTTGCTCTGAACCCTTTCAGTTTCAGCTTACAAATCCACACATGCTATAAGCAAGCCAGCTTTTCGCTTGGTGGCTGTGACTGGTGAGAACCGGGCTGACTTGTAAATGTGTGCTGCTGCTTCTCAGCCACCTGGTTCCAAATTGTTTACGACAATCAGGCTTGCTCACCTTAACCTCTAAATTACACAAGTGTTTCACATATCCATGTGCCAGGTATTCCTAAATGAGTGACAAATGAGGAGAGATATTTACACATACGTGCTTACAGATGTTTGTTTCATTGAGGAAAGCACACATGAGAACTTTTTACTTAGCTCTAAGAAAACACATGATTTTTTAAACTGCTTGCTTAAGGCAAAACATACCATCTAGTTACGCAGCAGGAAAACAACCTGGAAGGAACGATACTTTTGTTGTATCTGCCATCTACCTGGAATATTTGTGTTTTTATATGCCTTTGTCTTTGTTTCAGATTATGGCTGTGATATGGACGATGACGATGGCTATTAGTTCCATTTACTTCCAAAGGATGTGGGCTGTGTCTTCTTCCCAGCAAATCTTCAGGCTTCCCACTGTATGAATAGCAAAAGCAGCTGTCTGTGGTCAGCAGATGTAATCAAACAATCCTTTTGTACCGCGAATTTTAGGTTGGCATTGACTCTGGTCGGTTTACATTGACCCATAACCCAGCAATAACGTTTGGGTTTGTACTTGAATATTTTTTTTTTATATTGCTTTGGTGAATCATAGTTTGAGGATGAAATTAATGGGATTAAGGTTTCCAGCGAACAAAAGAAAAAGAGACAAAACAGACTGTGTATAAAGCATGTGCATCTGAAAGCAACGCATCTCTTATTTATGTGGCTCTGCTTTTAGGCATGCTGTTGAAAGGGAGCAGATTGCAGGACAGATAGGGGAACAGGTAAAAAGGACAAGCATGCCTGTTAATTATTTGAGTGCAGCAGCATTAGTTGTCTTATAATGCTACAGCCAAAAGAAGACATTACTGACCTGTACGGTAAACATGACCCTGTTACTGTATACCAAGTTCCTTACCCAAGCCTGTCAAAAATTAATGACAAGTTATGTATTTGCAGGGCAGTGTCGATTTCTCTGATATGAAGTGAATACTTCTTTATATTAATCAATTTGTAGATTTCTTAAAGAATATGACAATAGAAGACAATGTTGGCAGTGAATAATCATCTTCCACTCCAAGTCCAGTGTGGCTTATGTGGAAGGAGGGAGAAGACCTGGGTGAGACAAGAAGTGTAGAGAATGATGCTGTGCCCACGTGCCTTGTCTGGGTGTCCCTAGGGACAGCCAGCTCTTGTTGTGGCTGGTATTGCTGCAGGAGAGTCACTCTGCCCATCTCTCTGGAGTTCTCTTGTCTGACCGAGTTAGAGTGAAGATCTGCTCCCAAGAGCTGCTTGTCTCTAAAACCAGTTGAAAGAAAGAGAAAGCTGAGCTTTTTAATAAATAAGCTAGCATCTGCTTTAGCTGAATTTAATTTAATGTAATTTATTTAACTTTCTGTGGGTAAATTAAAGGTCACTATGCAGCAGTTTGACTTTTGTAGCTTAAATCCCACCCTTAAACAGTTGCTGCTGCATGAATAATGTGGGTACTCCCACCCGAAGTGCCCCAAAATGTCAACAGGCGGGTCCTTCTCTTACAGATACAGTGCTGGGAGAGCGGGGCTAAGGGCTCAGGGCTCAGGAGATCCCACTCTGTCACCTCTGACTCTCTGCCTGTTCCTGGCACTGCTGAGTCTGAGGCTCTCGGCTCTCGGCAACGCACTGCACTCTGGATCATGCTCTTGGTGACTGCACCTGCAGGATGCTCTCATCTCTCTCGCTTGTCTAGTGACAATCAGGAACACTGTAGCACTGCAGGCTTGTCTTAACACCAGGGAAAGATGGATATTTATCTTAAGAACGTGGTTTCTGTTAAATTGTCTCTCCTGGCCAGATTGTCCTTCGACCCTTTTTGAGGAGCGCTCATCACTAAAGCACCCTCCATCCTCCCACTGTGGAGGGTGGGTTGTGGCAGGAAAAGAAGCTGCCTTAGGAGGCTCTGTAGCTACTGCCAGCCAGAGTGATGCTGCTGCTCGTACTATGCTCATCAGGAAAGAGGGGAAGGCCCTTATGGCCTTCTGTACTTCTTCTGTCCCTCTCAGTAGGATGCATAAGAGGGATCATGTAAGTAGAGCAAGAGCAAGTGCTTTTTTAGGAGCAGACTTGATACTATTTGGCTGATAAATGTAGTTTTTTGGGTGGGTTGTATCCGCTAGATATTTCTGAGCCCTGTGTAGTATTTCTGCAATGACTTCTTAAAAGCAGAACTCGGTAACAAAAATGATGTAGCGAGGCTAATGGAAAGAAGAGCTCTTCCGAACCAGATTCCAGTTACCTAGTTTGCTGCACTTCAAAGGAAAGAAGAGATTCCATATATTTCATAGGGGAAAAGCTGGCATTTTCACCAAAAATCTATAGATTTTTTCTGATACTTTATAAATACTGCACAGAAAATGATACTGAGGAGATAAACCTTTCTACCTCTCTTTTATCTATACTGTAAATTAAAAATCATGCTATAAGCGGACAGTTTTTTTTAAAAAAGTAGTTTGTTTTATCAAAGTTCGTGCTGTGCAAGTCTTTGAGACAGTTGAGTTTGAGCATTTGGGTTTGAAATAATCTTCCAATAGCACTATTGCAAATACCCACACTCTTGGTATCTTCTCAAAACTCGGGTTTTATTCCAAGGTACACATTATTCTCTATGCAGGAAATAAACATGCATAAACAAACATGTGTATGACTCACGTAGGTCGAGTGCTTTTCTCAGATGCATGATGTTGGTTCTTAAAGAAGTGGCTAAGATGAATTCTTTATTGCTGAGGGTCTTTCCTCCAGTCTTCTGTGTAGTACCCCAAAGGATACTAAACCTGCTGCCAGTGTGGTGATGTTACGTGCGGGAGCTGAGAGTCCACCCAAATGGCTACTGCTGGTCAATTTGAATTTCAGTAGCACGTTGTGTTTCTGAGAACATTGTTCCCTGCACTGGAAGGAGAGGGTCGCAGTTTTTTGAATGCTTTTGTGTGATTTGATTAGGAAAAGCTATCGTGTAGTCTGCTAGGAAGGTACTGGGAGGGCAGAAAAGGAAAAAAGGAAGGGAAAAAAGAAAATAAAGACCTACAATTCCATAGCATCTCAGTATTGGTGGTGAAGTCAATGGCCTGGTTTCTGTACACTAAAAGGAAAGGCCGTGGTATCGGATCAGCAGACTTCACTCTGAGCATTTTAAGGCTTCTTATGTGGTTATGTACGTTTTTAATTTATTGGTGACTTACCGGGATTTTTATAATGTTCATTCCTTCTTGATTTAACTAAGCTCAGGAAATGTAAACAGATTAGAACATGCTAGTTTCTGTTTTTATAGCTAGTCATTAAAATGTAAAAAGATTAACACTGCATTAACTCTGTTTACTACTGTTGACGTATCTGGACAATTTTGTTGTATATAAGTAAGCCTAAATTCACTTGGAGTAATTTGGACCCTGCTTTTCTCAGGATTCTGATTATAATGAAAAGAGCTTATAAGGCTTCAACATTTGTTGTTCTTAGATCTTCTTATTTGAACCCACACAAGCTGTATATCATCGGGTTTGTTGCATAAAGCATGTCTCTTGCTCTAAGTCACTTCACTTGACAGGCAAAACCCTCCAGCTGCTGCATCCAGCTTGTCTGCCATGCAGCCTCTTAACACTCTTTTATTGTGGGAGTAAAAAAAAAAGCGAAAGAAATAAGGAAAATAATGGGATTCTTCAGTATGGTGAGTGCATTTTCAGTGTCTTAATCATCTGTGACATTTCTTTAAAATCACTGTGTTCAGTACAGCAACTTCTAAATGGTGCCAGACAGCCTTGTCTTGAGGGTTAAACATGTTTGTCGAAAAAGTTCTTGCCATCCTGATGGCTTGTTTGTATTCTTTGGATTGCATTGCAACTCCAGTCGCAGATGTGTACAGTTAATGTAGCGTTTGCCTAATAAATGTTCTGTTTCTTATTTTTGTGTTGAATCCCTGCATTTGGTTCAGTTTGTGCCAAGGAAATCAAACTTGTTTGATGTAAGCATATGTATCATCCTTACACAGCCACAATATAAGCCATGTTAAGCTTTTTTTTACTGTAATATATTTGCTGTAAATAAAAGGTGAAACCCTTGTGTAACCCATCTTTTGTGATGCTGTCCCAGTACCTTTTGATTTTTCTGTCTTCATTCTTATGAACGTTCGTTTTTGATTGCTGCATGATTGGTAGATGGCAGCCAAAATTTGTAATTCAGAGCTTTCTTCTGCCTCTACAAGGGAAGACACATCTAATCAGACGAGTGGGGTTTTTTTACAAGATATTGTTCCGCTGATAAATGCAGATACTTTCTGTAAACTGCATAACATTAACGAGGCTTTTCCACTAAGCTCTATAATTAACTGACTGTGGGAACAATATATATAGCGTGTGTTTAGTGGAACAGTTCCAGTGCTTGTTCCTGAAAGTTGTATCTTGATAAATAAGGTGTGTGCTGTGCTGAGTTAGAAACCATGTTATTTTGTCCACATCTGGTCACCACGGTTTGGAGGCCAAAATCCACATCTACACTTTGTGCACAAGGGTGTTTGCGCCTGTTTTTTTCTATACTTCTGGACAGGGAGCTACTACTGGATTCTCAGGACTGTCTACTGGGAAGTTACAGCATGGAACAGGGCAACGAACAGTAGTTCTGCTAAGGCAGTGAGTGTGTGTCATTCCAGCACTTCACTGGGTTCCCATAATCTCACCCAGGTGCAATTCTGCTCTCACTGACATCCGGGCGGTTTTCTCTTGTTTCTTTTCAGCTGTTCCAGCCCTTTCCACTGGCACTTGGGAACTTCTACAGTGATGTCCATCACTGAGGCTCTCTCACTCAGAATATCTGAGCTGCTAAAAAGTACTGTCCACCTTGGCCTTGTATCTTCTGCTCTTCCCAAGCTGTACAATTACTGGCTTTTTCTCTTCCCTCCCATGCCAGACTCTCATAACCAAAACCACTCTGTCCCCCCACACTCTTTAAGGGTCTGGGAAGTTAAATAATGCTAATAATAAAGCTGGAATCTTATGAAGCTTTAGATTTGCTTTATTTGTCACCGGTAGACCATAGCACACTTGCTCTCAGTTTCATGCTTTGTAACCCAGAAAGGGCTGTTGTCATTTGCCACTCCTGTCAGACATGCAAGAAGAGTTACAGCATATTACTTGGCATTTCTTATGCCCACCCCTGTACCTGGCAGTGGTGGCATGTGAGAAGGGAGCGTGGGGGTAAATTAATTACTTGTCAGTGTAACAGATTCACATGGTGAGTTCCTTCATTGTAATTGTTTTTTTCTTATGGGACTGTTGTGCATTTTCATGGAAATGAGGGAGGCACATACATCTCCTAAACATGCAAAACGAAATTCCCATCTTCTTGGTGTGACAAAGAGCATGGGATTTAATAACTTCTCGTCCTAGTCTTAGGTTTGAACTCTACCGTGTTGCAGTCACTGCATGGGTTAAGCTTCACATTTGATGATCTTTCGAGGTCTCTTCCAACTCCTACCATTTCCCACCAGCCCTTCCTTGTGAGAACAAGGTCCAGTGTGGCACCTCTCCTCATTGGCTCTGTGACCACTTCCTTACCAGGTAATTTTTCTTCTGTGGGAAAGGTAGAAGGTATTTATATGCAGAGACTAAGAGGGGCAAAGGTTGCATCTTGGCTGCAGCACAGGCAAGGCAGTGTTGCCCATTTTCCACACAAGAATTCCAGGCTCCTCCTGTTTCGTGGTGTATCCTGCACCATTGTCATCATTAGTAAACTGGACAGTCCAGTGGAGGATACTGAAAGAGGTAGGACACCTAGCCCTAGGCAAGGAAGAGGAGATGGCAAGGTGTCTTTGTTTCACTTGAGTAAAAACAACCAAGTCTAATTATTTAGAGTGGTTTTAAGGGCTGGAGTTTAATGCTAAGGAGAAAACCAAACTGCATTAAGCAATCCAGAAAGATCAGGGAGTATTTCTTTGCAGTCATGTGCATTGGACTGTGCGACAGGCGGTGAGCATAGGAATGGACCAAGGATAATGTTCACAACTCTGGAAACCTGACTGGTCTCTCAGCTGCATTAAAAATTTAAGTCTTTGGCCATGCCACTGCTTCTGACATGCCTGAGCTTTAGTCAGGTCGAGATGGGATGTCTAATTGTGTCCCGAGATGTCTGGTTAATGGGCAGCAGTGTTCCCTGCCCATGGGTTGGTGGCCACGTTTCTGCCTTGGTGCAGATGTTTCCTGCCCCTCGCCTGTAGCTGCTCATTCCCAAAGAAGAATCTGTGTGGTTGTTGGGAAGTAAAAGCCACATGCTCATTTCTCAACTTTTTTAGAACCATGACAAAAAATAGGCTAAGCTGCTGACTGCACAGCTCCAGCTGGTCTTGCGTACACATTGCAGCAGAGCGGTAGCACATGCTGGAGGATGGTGCTTGTGGCTGGGGCAGCCATCCATCCATGAACAGCTCGGCAGGTAGTGTGGCTGGCAAGTGTTCCTTGACACCTGTCCTCCTCTTTGATGAGTGTCTCCAAAGACTGCTCTTCTTGTAGAGGTGCTAGTCCCGGTCTTTGCTAAATACACGTGGGCAGATAAGGATTTCAGAGAAAACATATTTGAGTAAAAGTCCTGTTTGGGAGTGGGACCTATGCCCTGAGCAGATGCTTTTGGCAGTCTGGGATCTCAAGTTCCTAAAAATACAAACAACTAATAGGAAGGTGAGGTGAAAATATCCATGATAGATGTTCACAGTTGCTGTAAAGTGGTATGGTTCCTGCAACTTCACATGAGGCAGTAAGAGGTCTGCTCTTACACAGCAGTTGAAGACCATGTGCCATTAACAACAGTCTCTAGAGGTGGTAGCAGTAGTGGAGGAAGGGAGAAAAGCGTTCTGGAGTGAAAATAGATTGTGATATTGTGGTATGTCACCCAAAACCACTTTGTACTCTGTTTGTCAAGCACAACTTACTGCCTTGTCTAATTAACCAGCAAAGTGGAGTTACCTGTTCTGCTGATTTTAAAATGAATGAGACGAGGGAACTTCAACAGTGATGTGGCTGTAGTGTGTGACATGTAATGCATTGCTTTTCTCCTCTGCGTGGGGAAGATGGCCACGGCTGTCAAAACTTTCTCCTCCATGTAGTCATAGACTACTCTAACAGAGATCTGTTGTCATTGAGTTACGGTTCTTCCGTGCAGCATCATGTCTGGGAAATGGGCTGCATCCCTGTATCTGCTGTGATTGCTGCCCATGCTCTGGGAGCTCAACAAAGGAGAGTTTACATACACACACCGGCACAATTCAAGTAAGATTCACGGGTTGACACAGGGTAAAATATGGCTAAAGCAAGTGGTTTCAAAACTCCAGTCACTGTTTTCAAGCAAACTCTTACACAAGGCCACTGGGAGATTATCTGATACTGCATGCTGCATTAAATCAGTAGGACCTACCATAAGCTCTGAGGTCTCCAACAGCAAATCAGTGCGGTGTGAGTCATCATGTTTACTTTTCTGGGCCATCGGGCACCACAAGGAAGAGTCTGAGTGGATTTTACTGCCTGCAGTAAGATGAAGCATCTTTCATCTTGTTGCTCTTCCCCGTGTGTTTTATATTGGTTCAGAGGATTGGCTGCGCTGCATTAACAAAATGCCATCTAAAGCACTTTTGGCCAGTGTCCCTGGCACACATGCCAGTGTAGACTTTCTGATCTCCCCTGGCCACTTGGTAAGTGAAAGGGCTCTATCAACAGGGACAGTGCCAACCCTTGTAAAGCTGCCCGGCATAGATCCCAAGTGCTCTCGCTGCTCATGGGTATGATAGTGGTGCGAAAGGGGCTACATCTCACATGGGAGACGGTTGGTACACCACTTAGGGGATTATATTTGTCCCAGTCTGCTGCACACAGGTGGGCAAAATCAGTTTACCTCCATGCAGAGAGGTAAATTTGGGATCCCACAGGCTGTGTTCAGACCACAAATCAGTCTTGTTCATTAATTCACCTTGAATACTACAGGAGATACGATGCTGAGAAGGAGATAAAGAATCGAGGCCATCTGTGACACCACAAGTGAAGATCAGAAATAGGTGGGATGAAGACACAGCTATTACAGGATTTGGCTGACATTGGGAAGGAAGGCTGTGGCTTCTCCAGTGTCATTTCAAGCCTGCTTTCTCAGCCAAGCTTAGTTATCATTAAAATTCTTTGGTTAATTGGGGCGTAGGGAGGCTTGCCATGCAAGAAAGTACTTTTGGGGGCTTTGGGGTGTGTGTTTTTATGTTGCTCCCTCTATTGCCATAAATTGCAAGGACCTTGCTGGGGATTGCAGAGAAGTCCTCAGCACTCAGCAGGAGTAAGCAATCACTACTCAACAGCAGAGATGGTAAATGATACAAAAGAGGGGAAAAGCAGCACAGATGGAGAATTGCAATGAAACTTGGAGTGTGAAACCATCAGTTGTTTCCAGGAATGTCTCACATCCAAGGTAGGAGCAAGCTGCAAGTGGAGTGGAGGAGACCTGGTCTGGTAAGCTGTGACCTGAAGTTCCTTCTCATTTCACATCTGAAACAGGCTCCATGTTTCCTAATTCTGCAGAGGTGGTGGGGGTGGTGAGACCATCTCAGATGGCTCCCTACGACACCCCTTACTCTTCACCATTATCTGCTCACATGGACATGATGCCCGACTTGCTCTCCTCCAGATAGTGATTATAGCTCACTCACTGCCAGATCCTGTCCAGCTCTGCAGCTCAGCAGACAGGACTGGAGCATCACAGCAACAGCTCCTTTTCCTGGTAAGAGAGCAGTGCCATCACTCAGGGCTTCACCCATCCCTTTGCTCTGAGTCTGTCTGCTTTGCTGTCTCTGATATTCTTGCCCAATTTCTTGGTTTTGTATAATTTCTCATTTGTAGCTTAAGGAAATGAACATGGGGGCTGGGGAAATCTAGCACCACCAAGGGCTTTTGGCAAATTGACATGAGGTTGCTAAGTCCATTTCACACATAGACCCTTTGTACCTATGTTGTCTTGCCTTCTCTGTTACACACTAATTGCTGGTGATTTCGGAAGAGGTTGTTGTGAGATAATTCCTGGAAATGCTGCTCTGGGTTGCTGTGTGTTAGGCGGTGGGGCAGATAGTGTGAAATCAGTGCAGAAAGCAGCAGTGTCCCGGCCACAGCAGCATCTAGGAGTGCCATAACAGAAGCCTTAAAGGAGTCCTTCAGTCTGAGGGTGCAACAGGTGAGAAAGGGCTGAGCTGAGAGTATGGCACAGACAGTCGGGTTTAGCTGGAAAGCAGGAGCGACAGCTACTTCCCAAACAATGCCAGAGAAGAGCTCTATGGATAAGAGTGGGTTTTGCTTCTGGATGGCAGCTCATCAATACGTTGGGCTGCATCCTTGGCTGGTGCAGCCACTAGTGCACAGTGAGGCTTGTCCAGTGCCATAGAGTCACCCTTATAGTACAGTGGAAGTCCTGCCTCATGGTCACCCTGTCTACCAGCAAAGAGGGAGAATGTCTCTTGAGGGGAAAAAATTACCCATTGGAAGCCCTGCAATCCGTAATGAACATTTGAGGTCTAAAAAGCTAACAAAATGGAATGGAGTCAGGCACGAAAGAGAAATCTGCCTTTTTAAACTTAAAACCAGTATGATATCAGCAATGCTGCAGTGTCTGGGAGCAGTCTGAATAAAAATGTGGATGCATTTAGGCATTATGGTATTTGTACAAGAAATGTTCAAAGGGCTGAAGTCTTCAGTCTCTTTAATTAGTCATGGGAGTGAACATCATTGGCTTTCCGTGAAAGAACAGCAGATTGTTGCTGTTCTGTCTTTCTAAATACATGTCCTGTTTCCCCCTTAGTATATTTCATTATAAAATACAATATTAAAGCTTTAAAAAGTCTTTATTAGCTAGCAGATGGTTTTGCAAGTCATTTTAATGAGATGAAGAAAACTTTAATGGCAGACATTTAAAGTTGTGCTTAGACAGACTATTGCCTTTGGAAAAATCTTGGGAATGTTTTCTCCTTGGTTTTGGCAGAGCTTGGCACCAGATTATGTACAGGGGAATAGAAGGGGATGATTTATGCTGACTAGTTCCCTCCTGAGAGTGGTTTTACAGCAGCGGAACATCGTTGAGTTCCACTGTCACGCCATGATTTACAGGGGTGCAAAGAGAGAGGGAAATGTCATTAACTTGATGCAGCTCAGGAGAAAGACTACATTTCTTGTATACTTACTTCTTTTCCATTGCTGCGGTCAAGAGAGATTTTGGGAAGCTTATGGACCCCCTTGAAGGCAGGGCAGCACTGTGCCAGCCCCTTTGGGACATCTTTCTGGATATCAACATCGGCAGTATATGGGGACAAGGAAAAGGAGCTGGTAGAGCCCTGAGCTTCTGCCCATGCAGGACAGTTTTGTGAGTTAGTTTTCTTCTTCCACCCTTGTTAAATTTTCTAAATAAGATGCTTGTGCTGAAAGCAGGTAGTAGTTTGACACCGTGGCTGTTGTCAATGAAACCTTTAAAGGACTCAGTGGTTCTTCCCGGCCTGTATTTCTCGCTTGAGCAATCAATGCCGTGCTCTTCGAGGTGTGAGCTGTCTCATAATGCATATACTCACATCTGAAACACCCAGCCCGTGACAAAGAGGGTTTATATCCCTTTAAATATGTGAGTTCTTGTTTGTGGGTTTGTTGATTATTTTTTTTGTTGGGTATTTTTACTGTGAGTGGTTGCTGACATCGAGACCTGCTTTCTCCAAGGGTTTTTTTTGGCTGTGCAGGGTCTTGGCCTCATGGGAGCAGGGGATGGGGAGCGTGTGATGATTCATTTGCACAGCCAGAGGATTGACTGTCCTTGCACATATTAAGAGATGAATCATGCTTCACCAAAGCAATAAAAAATGCCGATTAAATGAGTAATTGCCTGGCTACCTTCTTTGTCCAGCCCTTTGTTTCTCCCCTGGACTGCTGACCCTGTTACACCTGGCCAGGCTTCAGCATCAGCTTCTGCACTGTTGGAGACCTTTGTCCTTCTAGTTTTTCTGGATGTAGCTGATCTAATCTCAAAAGACATTTTTCAGATTCAGAAGAGCCTTGCAGCTATACACACCACATAGGCCATAAAAGAAAGCCCTCCCCTTTCTCTCAAGGTAGTGTATTGGATCACCTTATACACCATCAAGAAATAACATGTTGTAATGTATCTAGGAGCTGTAGTGATGGACTTGTTAGAAATGCCATCACCGATGTATAGAAGGGAAAACAGGAAAATTTGCTGGGACATTAACACTCAGCAGAAGAGAACTTCTCTACTTGTGAGCCCTGAGAACCCTAACAGTTGCTCTGAAAAGCCCTGTGAGCTCCCAAGACTTGACATGACGAAAGTTCCTTCTCCTAATGGCAGCATGTTTCACTGTCCCACTGCCAAGGAGAAACTTGGGAAGGAGGTTGGGGGGAAGTACTAGCTCTTCATCATCTCCCCTGGTTTGCAATATTAATATTAAGTAGCAAAGAGGGGTCGTGCCTGGGTGTTTTGTCACCATCCCCAGAGTCATCTCCATCAGCTCCTAGGCTACTCTTCTGTAATAGACACTTGCTATATTCTGCTCTTTTCTCTGTCCAGGGTTGGGTATTTCTGTGGAGGCCTGACCTGCAAGAAAGGGTGCTTGCTGAGAGAATAATTTCTCTGTTTGCCAGGGACAGGTGAGAAGCATCTGTGCCCCCAGTAGCAGATACACTGGGTGATGAGAACATATCTTCAGCCCTGGAACATGCTCGTCTTGCAATCATGGGGCTGATGAGTAGCAAACTGCCATCCACAGTGCTGTGACTTGGCCCACTCCCAACTGCTCTGCTAGGCTTCGAACAATAGGAGCAGTTTCAGTACCAAATGCCTCTCATATTACAATGTTGACTTGCATGGTGGTCAAGGGGCAAAGGAACAAGACGGGCCTCTGTCTTTTCAGGTGGGTGAAGAAAGGTCATTGCACTTGGGCAGGTTTCCAGGCTAGGTTGTTCTGGGAACAAAAAGACCCACCTCTCCAAGGTCACAGAATCATAGAATACCAGGTTGGAAGGGACCTCAAGAATCACCTAGTCCAACCTTTCTTCACAAAAGTTCTGGCTAGGCAAAAGCCCTGGCTAGACAAAAGCCCTGGCTAGACAAGATGACCCACCACAAGAACCTAAGAAGTTCAACAAGGACAAGTGTAAGGTCTTGCACCTGGGAAAACACAGTCCAGGAGTGCAGCACAGACTGGGATCCACCTAGCTGGAGAGCAACCCTGTGGAAAGGAATCTGGGTGTGTCCTGGTGGACAATGAGCTCAATATGACTGAACAGCATGTGATAGTGGCAAAGAAAACCAACAGCATGCGGGTTGCAGCAACAAGGGCATCACCAGCAGAGACAAAGACGACGTTACCCTGCTCAGTGCTTGTCAGGCCATACCTGTAACAGTGTGTTCAGTTGTGGCCCCCACTATACAGAAAAGATGTGAGCAGACTGGAAAGGGTCCCAAGAAGGGCCATGGAGATAATTGGTCCATGGACATGCAAAAATGTACAGGACCTCACTTACCTTCTTGCTGTTTTGACAACATACTTATTCTGTGGCCTATTTATCCCACTGACTCCCAAATGCAACTCTCCGTGCTTTGAGGTGTAGCAGCACCAGCCATAAATAGATATGGACATCTACTCTATAGACCTCTAAGCCTCCCTAGGAATATTTTGCTTCATCTATGCTTGGCGACTCCCTGGACTGCCTGTTTCTCTCCACTGAATATGAAGGAGCTGCTGGTGAGTATTTGGGACAGAGTGTCTGCCTTGTAGGCACCAGGAGTGAGGTGAAGAAATCCCATTCCTGCCTCTCTCAGCCTTCCTTTAGAGTCCTAATTGTTCTAAAGAGCAAGAGACTTGAGTGCCTCCCTTCAGCCATTAACCAGCCATCATGTGCTGGAAAACAGAACAAAAGAGCTTTTAATTTATAGCTAGGCTGACTCTAGCATTGTAAAATGTTGCACCATAAATATCTTAGATTAATAATTTGTTTATTTGCCACTTCGCAACAGGCGAATAGGCGGGGACGGGGGGGTGGGAAGAGCGTGTGTGCTGCTGCTAAGTGATGCTCATTGCAGCTAAATTTGACATTTAAAACATGCTCATGCGACAGGCATCACAAAAAACTTTGTGAGGAATGAAGACAATTTAAAATGTCCGAAGCACATGCAGAATAAATTGCAGCTGGCCTATCAGCCAGCTAATTGCTGCTGCTCCCTTCTTCCTCTGGCATTTCCCACGCTGCGGTTTGATTACTGAAGTTGTGTCACGTCCTGGTGCATGTGTGTGTTTAATCTGGGCTCTATCAATGAAATCTGAAGTTCATGTGAGCCGTGTCAAGCCATATCCAGGATGCTACAGATCTTCTGTCCCACCACTGTGGTGTCTGCATCCATGTGCTGTGGCTTGGACTCACCAGGAACAACCCCAGGGTGCTTGGATCCTTGGGGAAGCGACTGCTTTAACAGCCACAGAGCTGGTTTTGACCCAGAGTCACAACGACCGTGAACTTTCCCCACCCTCTGAAACTACAGTACGTTTTGGGCCAAGTCTCTTCCCAAGAGAGCACATGGGTAACAGTGTCATATGGAGCTGGAGATGAGACTCTTGCCTGTTACTGTCCCTGCAAGTTGTGCTCCACAGCGTTGGCATCCATAATAGGTCACCCCTGGCAGTGGAGGTGACTGGTGTTCCACTGACAATGGGGACTAAAGAGGTGGAGGTGGGAAGGCAGGAGGTCATTAGTGCCCCTCACCAGCTGCCCTTATACCTGGATTCCGCAGCTGCACACATGCATCAGTGTAGATGTAGATGTTTTTGCCAGCCACATGTGTTGGAGAAATGCTGCATGGAGAATGTCATGTCTAAATGAAGTTTCACCTAAAAGATCTTGTTGTTTCCAAACATACCAGTGAGATGAGGAAGGGAAAAGGGAATGTGTGCCCCTCTCTGGGGCAGGGAGTCATTAAGGGGCTGGGCAGATGCCTGAGGCTCAGGGAGACACTTGTATCCCAGGGAGGGCAAGCTCTCCTTAGGAAATCACTGGGGCATCTCCAAGGCAGCGGGAATGGGATGAGTTTCTGGGTAAAGGGTAAAATCTGTCAGGTCCCCTGGAAGACTTCAAAGGTGGGCTGTGGGCACACATGGAGGGTGCTCCTCCTCATCAGTGAGATGTGCTCTGGGGTCAGCTGGCTGGGGTAGCTCCAGGCACAGCATCGCTGTGTGGCCAAGAGTGAGGGAAATGGTTCCCATGACACCCTAGGGATGCTAGGTGCAAATATTATTTAATTTCTCCCTGGCTTTTACAAACACTTGTGATGGCAGTGCTTGTTTCACAGCCTCTGAGTAATTAACTGCTGCTATTGACAATTTACCTTCACCTGGCTTGTGTGAGTCAAGTGTGATTTAAGGCACCTGGATAATTGTGTTGCTGTTCTCTCTCAGGAACTGGGCAAGCAACTGGGGCATAAATTCCAGTGAAACAGCTCCCTGGTGTCTTATGTTGGGGTCAGTGTAGGGGTTCTGTGGGATGGAGCAGAACTTTCACTGTGGGCTTGGGAGAGGCTATCAGCAGAGTTAAGGAAGCTAAGCAAAAAGAGTTCAATTCCTCCCGGAAAGACTCACTGGAAGGAAGAGTGAGTTTGAGGTGCTATGTGCCTGTGGGGAGCAGAGGTAGGTGTGAGCTGCCCTGGGTCATGGCAGGTGGGTGTACCTCAGGGGCCCTGGCCACAGCAGCATTCCAGTTAACCAAGTGTATGGAAGTCTGCAGGGTGGCACACCCCAGACCTTTGAGTCATGTGGGAGCTATCATCATCTTGTGCTTTGCTTTCTGCATGGCTGCTGGGGTTTGAGATGTTTCCCTTGAGACATCTCCCTGTTGTTTATGGCTGCTCAATAAGGGTATTTTTTTGTAAGGGGAAAATGGGGCTCTCTCTTCACTTAGGGAAGACAAGTGGTCCCATCCAAGTGGTAGTGTGTTAATATTTCATTTAAAATTATGTGTGCATTTGTTTATGAAGGAAAGAAAATATGTTAGCGCCCTGCCAAGACTGTCACCTGGTTCTCCCTTGATGTGCAGCTCTGTTTTTTGCCTGTGTAATCAATGACCCTCTTTTCACATCCCTTGTCCTCCCTTCTCTCTTCCCTGCACCTCTGTGTAGGGAACTTCTTTGCCTTTTCTCCCCCTATCTATTTAAAATACAACGTGCAGCATTCCAGGACTGACCCTGGGGTTCATCACTGGCGCAGCAAAACTGCGGCCATGGATGTGCTGCTGTGGGAGAAGCTCCCCAAATCTGCCAGTGCAGCTCCTGCCCTGGGAGAGCAGGGCTGGGGAGGTGGCCAGAGAGAGATGCAGAAGTGCAGGGCCGTTGCCTGCTGCTGGATACGAGGCTGTGCAGAGAGGCAGCTGTCATGTTTGCTGCTTCCCAGCTGAAGTTGTTTGGGTAGATGTGGGCCACACTCCTAGGTGGGCAGTTCTTATCCTAACTTTAATGCTAAGCTCAGGCCCAGGGCGAAGCTGCGGTGGAAATTCCCATGGGAATCAGTGCAGCGCCAGAACGGGAGAGCCTTAAAGCTCCTTTTGCTGCTCTGCAGAGCAGCACTGCAGTAGGACGGCATGTCAGCCTTAATCTGGAATTTCCTGTAATTTGTCAGTTTTCACAATTCTGCAATTATTAAAATGAGAATTTTCTCTTTTTCTCCCCTCTCCTTTGCTGGATGCCATGAATCAGAAAGCGGCTGGAACAGTTATCTTGCTCCAATGTAATTTGATTCTCTCCTTCCCCCCATTTCCCTCCCCCCCCTTAGTATTTGATGAGAAACCTTTGTATTTTCATGCTTTAATACAATCTGGCACATAATTACAAATGACTCATAGATAATCTTGGTCATGGAGCTCTCTGAAATTAGATGATAATTTAGCCTGGAATTTCTGTAGAAAGAACGAAGGAAAAGACAATTATAATTATTCTAATCAAGATATCTTTTTCTTTGCCTGGGGTATTGCTCTGTGAACTGCCAGAGGCCTGAAAGTATTTAGACCGTTTCTGCCACTTGCTGTTTCCCAGGCAAACACTACCTATCACCATGAAGCTTCATCACCGTGAAATCCCCATAAATGCTGCTGACGGAGCGGAGGAGATGAAACATGCGGGGGCAGAACTGCAGAGCTGTGTGCTGGTGGGGTGTGAGCACCAGGAAGAGAAGGGTCCAGGAGCTTTGTGCAGACCTGGGGCTTCCCACTTGGTGGGACCAGATCCTGTGCAGTAGCAGCAGCAAAAGGACGTTTTGTGACATCCACCACCAATTCTCACATGGCAGACTGAGGCGTTGCAGCTGGCAGAAAGGAGGGATGGATGCTCCCATCACTGGATCTTGTGTGTTGTCCCTTCCTTGGCTTTGATGCTGCTTTGATGCTCTCGTCAAGCACTGGGCTGCGGGGAGCTGGCCTGTGGGGACAGTGCCACCATGCCCAACAGAAACCATGTCCTTGTCTTCGCTCTCACAGCTGGTGCTCACAGCCCATTTACAGAAGGGATGTCTGGCCCATGGGGCGCTGGGTAAGAGAGACATCACCTTGTAGTACGGCACCTAAAGGGGAAGGAGTTGTGTGAGGCTGTCCCTGGCCTGGTATGCATGGCTCCTAGATCTCATATCCTGGTCTCTCTTTTAAGGTAAATGGAAATACAAACAGAGTGCTAGGAAAATAGAGCATTTATCTTAGGAGAGACTCTGAAGCGTGTGGCTTGTCTCACCCAGCAAAGGCGAAGAGGGGATCTGAGTTCAATCTATAAATACTTCAAAGGGGCAAGCACCAGGGAAAGGAAAAAGCAAAGAAAACAAGGTTGCATAAGAATAAGTAAGAATAAATTAACCATGAAGTAATCTAGGCTGAAAACTGGAAGGTTTGTTGGTATTCTGGGGAGTCTCTCCTTGTTTTATGTTCTGTTTATTCAGGAGTGGGTTATAAAGGCTGCTCCCTTGTCCCAGAGGATGAGACTGAAATGTAATGACCAGCCAGGTTCATGCCAACATTGCTGCCTGTCCTGCTGCTGATTGCTGCTGGCAGCAGCATAAAATGAATGCGCTTATGAGCGATTCTGAGCCGTGTCCTGCACCCCTGATGGGCAGCACCCTCCTTCCCATCCTGCCTCTGGGGCTTGCTCCTGCCAGTGTCTTGAATGGGTCCAAGCACTGGTGATGCAGAACTGCTCCTGGTTAGAAACCAAGAGACGGTAGGCCAATAGAAGTCAAACTGAACAGAAAAATGTCACAGGAAGAGGGATGCGATTGTGATGATCCACGTGACCACTTTCGGCGTTTAATTGAATAAAATAGTTTTCAATCTGTGGTGGGTGCAGGTTTCTTGGCCAGCTACTCTCACATGCAGCAGCATCTGGACTCCTCAGGACCTGGTACACCAGGTGGATGGGATCCCAGATGGTTCCAGCCCTCGGAGGGATGAAGGTTTCTGGCACACAGATCCCTTGCAGCAACCTCTCCCGCAGGTTATAGGTGGGTGTTAGCTTGGTTACCTGCCTGATGGAGTGGTGAATGCTGGCCAGGTGACCGTGAATGCAATGACCATATCTCCCTCCCCTCATGTGGTAGGTGCCAAGTGCTGCTTGCACTGCTGAAGCTATGTGTTAACAGCTGGAACCTCACCTCAGGGTTTTTTCTCCTGGACTTTCCCCTACCAGCTCTTTTCCCACCTACCACCTCCCAGCACATATCATATTGCAGGGTCACACCAGCCACTTGGTGAATGGACTCACTGGCTTGGAATGGGCAGAAGAATCCTTGGGGGGAAAAAAAATGACTAATTTCACATTTACTTCTTTAAGTAAAAACTCTCCCTTGCTTCCCCAACTACCACAGTGTTTCCAGCAAACCCAAGTCAAGGCAAGATGCTGTGGCTGGATAAGGATAAAAGTCAGGAGTGCTAATGTGCTGTGAAAGCCACTCTGAGGCCAGGGAAGGTGATAATTAGTTGATCCTGCTTGCCAAGTCACCATCCCCTTTTGCAGAAGTGTCCCCAACTTCTGACCAAGCCCTGCCTGCAGCTATGTTCTGAAATGCTCTCCCTCCTATGTGGCTCTTTGAGGGGTGAGGGCAAAGGGGTCTTGCTACGATGAATGACACAGGAGTTTCCCAACTTGCATTAAGGGCTTCCATCTGAAATAGGGTTATCTGCCTTTCCCATAAGATCAGGTCTGCAATTCTTGGGAATGAGCCCTCCCATCCTGTCTTGATGCATCTTCCTGCTGTGCCAGCTCAGTTTGCACTTGCAAAATGGTTAAGTGTGGATGTTAACTGTTGCTGTAGGATTATGTATGCAGCACTGTTATCCTGATGGAGCTCCTCCATTCAGTCCCCAGGAAAGCTGCCAGCAGAGGCTCAGGTGGCTGGGGAAGGCGTTTTATCCTGATTTTGCTATGATGCTCCGCTGTTGGTAAGCAGGGTGTGCTGGCCTCAGGCTGGGCCGGTGCAGAGGCTCAAGGAAGCAAAACAGGGGCTGGTTTTGTGTTTCCTTGCTGTATTAATTAATTGCTCAGACAGGGCGGGCTGTGAGGATGGAAAGGTGATTGCCTTCACCATATGAATGAGCTGGGGCTCTGAACAAGCTGGGGTCCCTGTAGAATGGTGCTCTGCTCCAGGGTGGCTTGCAGAACACCTGGGAGCATGGTGAGGCAGGCTGCTGGGTGATGCTGCCATGTTCATGGTGTAAAATAAACACCACCTTGGAGGAGAAGGAAAATGCAACGGGGCTGAGGGACTCCCTGGGGCAGGTTCCTACCCTGTGGCCCCGCAAAACTCAAGGACTTGGGGGTTTTTGGTGCAGTTTTCAACAGAAGCAGGCAAGAGCACCCTGTTCCTTATTGCCTTAGCCCCAGACAGCAGTACAGTGAGGTGCTGCTAATGCCACGTTGGTGTTTGAGCACAGGGTGCGCATGGAGGGGTGCTGACCCTGTGCTGGGACAGCTGGACAGGTGAAGCTGGAAACCTTGTTCTCTGTCTCACCCCTCTGGGCTTGGCTGAACCTAACCAGAGCAGGTATGTGAGCAACCCCAACAACTCCAGCTTTCAGGGGGATGATGTATTTATCTCCCCTACCTGCAAACCCTGATTATCTCAGCAATAGTGTGAATGGAAACAGCTTGTGAGTGGAGGGCCTGCTCTACCAAGGGTTTCTCCAGGCTGCCCTGCTTCCTGAAGCCTGTCAGGGTTGGGTTTTAAGATGCTGTAGAAGTAGCAGGAGACTAAAGTTTCCGATAGATGCAAAAATAGCAAGATCAGAGAGAAATGAGATTTGATTCAGAGCAGCTGCTGGGAAACAGACTCTTTGCAATAAACTGAAACGCTCTTAGCGCTTGATGTTTGTGTGCTACAATGAAAACATCTCCGGTACGGTAGGTTTATTTTAACTACAGAGGACAGAACCTGTCAAATGAATGCACAGCCCCTGATGTGAGCTAGTTCATTTTCATGTGTGTGTTTTTTCTGCTCCTTGGCAGCTATTGTAGGGCTCATTGAGGCTGATTTACTTGTGCTGTTTGGAAGGTGGGCTTTATGGGAAGCCACTGCTTCTGATCCCCATGCAGAGATGCATTATCTGTGAGCTCAGACAGGATGGAAGAATAAGCAGGGTGTGATGATGGATGTTTAGATTTGCCAGCTGAACTAAAACACTGAAGAGGGGAAAAATGCAGCTTTTAACATTTTGCTTCAGCTAAATCCATATACTTTTATTTCATTTCAGACAAACTGTGTGTTTTGTAACATTT